>JAOCPT020488506.1:0-12606 GCA_026546935.2 Palythoa grandiflora
GCGAAAATTAATTACCTTGAAAAACGAGAATTTGTCAAAATCGCGAAATTTAAGACTCGCGAAATATTTCTATTCTACATTCGCGAAATTAAAGTCACGCGAAAATAAGTGATAATAAGGTACCAGTTATAATATTATTTTGTTTGAGTAATGTTAGAAGAAGTAAGATGTTGATAAATTGCCTTGGATTGAAAGAGTTAAGGGAATTAGTCCATATGTTTATGTGAGAGTTGCCTCATTGTTGAATGCAAGGTAAGGGGAGTGTGTTACAGTGTAAGTTGCCTGGACTGTAGTTAATATTTACTATTAATAATAATAAATTTATCTGGCTTGCTTTAGTTGCCCTTACAGTCAAGGACTGAATTATAATTATGACAAAACTCAGTGAGGCCATGTAGACTGCAAGCATTTAAAGACACACTAATCATGCACAGAAAAGGGTTCAGCCACATACACAGTTTAGGCCAGACCAACTTGATTTGTTGTTTTACAAACATTTAGGCCAAAAATGTAAGAATCGGAGGGGGGAATAAAAATAAAAATAAAAGCTAAGAATATACTGCGTCATCTGATACTAAAGTTAGTAAAATACAATGACCAACTTAATTAGTTCAAACATTTTACAATAATTTTATACTTGAATACACAGTAAGCTGATAGCCCAAGAAAGAAAGAAAGAAAGAAAGAAACAAAACAAAACAAATAGAAAAGAAAGATTAAAAGTTGGTGTTAGAGGAATATTCCTTTCAGAATGAAAAAAAAAAAAGAAAAAAAAAAGTTTTTTTATAAATAGTATCTTGTAAGTACTTTATAAAGAAAGCTACTTAAATCATGAAGTCTTTCATCAGGTAAGTATTTTTATGGTTGTTTAGCGGTTAAACAAATTATTTCTATCAATTTCCACACTTTGTATTGACGCATATCAAGCGGGACACAATGAGGGTTCCTATACAAAGTATATAAAGGTCACCTATATCCAAGATGGCGTCTCGTTTTTCGGAAATAAGTTTTTAGTTTATTACTGTCCAGATTCAGCTCTAAACATCTTACAAAATCCACAAGCTTTAAGGTAAAGTGTAGTTAAGCATTGAAGTTGCCAATTTGCTGACTCATTTTTAGGATTTAGTTGCTGAAATTAAATTTTGACTCGTATGAAGCACAACTTCATGACTTAGTGGTAACATTTGTGCTTTGTGATATAGTTTTGATCGCATTATCAATAATTTTAGCTCGAAATAAAAACAATTTAACTAACAAAAAACTGATTAAAAGATTATTTTAATCTTTAATTTTTGTTTTTGTTTTTCAAAGCATTTTGAAATTTTACTTTTTTTCCATTTTTCAAAAAATTTAGTTCGGCGGGTTCGTACAACAACAAATTGAATTCGTCTGGCCTCAGTGCAAATTATGTGGTGTTAGGCAGAGGAGACTTGTTGACTCCTCTTGGACAGGACACTAATATTCCACTACATATTAGCCCCGTTCCACTTGAGGCAAAATTCTATAACATGAATAGTTTTGCCATGCATGTAAAGAGCTGCCAAGACCCCAATAACCTCTTGGTTTTAAATTTGAAATTAGCAGCTCTGCATGTGCAAAACCATCTCAGCAAATCTAAAGGCTATACATACCAGGAACTTGGCTAGGGTATTGACCACTCAAATTCTCCATAAAACACTTAGAGCAGTAACCGTTGAATTCATCTGAGCCGTACATTTTGCAACCATCTTGCCGGCATTTTCCTTCCTCTGGGGGCTGGGCATTAGGAGCCTGTGAAGGAGTTACTTGCATTGGGGCATGGGTTTGAATTTGCTGCTGAATACCACGTCGGGCTTTATTAGCTTGTTCAGAAGCTTGTAGTGCTGCAAACTGTTGTTGAAGCTCACCAGATGTTTTTTGAAGCTTGCGACGGCATGATTCACAGTAACCTTGTTCTTCAGATATAGAAAGTAAACACCCCTTACCCAAGCAAGGGAATAACGCAACTTTAGCCGCAGCTCCAGGGACAGCCCTTGATGCATTATGTGACTCATTCGCATTCTGAGAGTAAATTTGAAAGAACACAAAATATATGAATAACAAGTTTGAGTGGAACTTACTTTAATAAATTATGAAAATTTTACTTTTATTATCTCTGTAGAGAAACCATGAACTTTGCTCTATGCCTAGGTCATGATCTTGCATCAGCTATGCCTAGATCAGGGTTTTCAATTAAAGCCACCAGACAGAAAATTTTGCCAACTACACTTGAATTTGCCACCTACTTCAGCAGAAAAACTAACTAAAGTGAAATTGATGATTATTAAAAAAATGATAGTAGAGATGATTTTCCATCACACTGGTAGGTTTTTGAATGAAAATGTTTGCTGGAATTGTAAGAAGATTTCACCAGTTTGCCAGTCAAAAGGATATTTTAACCAACAGCAGCTGAGGCAAGTCCCCATCTGTTATGAGCCAAAGTGACCCATTGTAGCCGGTGTTTTATCTCCAGTTTCTGTAGTGTTAAGTGGATAAGAGTCATTGACTCCCCCTGGACGGGACACTAATCCATTGCAGGTTAGCCCCAGCAGAAGCTGGTACTCATTTTACCGACATAAACAGGATGGAAAACTGAGTCAACTTTGGCGAAAAAGAAATTAGATGTTAATAATTTGGCTCTATACATTGATGTCATGAACCCACCTGAGCTCTGTGCCCAGATGTCATGAACATACCTCAGCTCTGGACCTAGATAGATATTAATAAATAGAGCTCTATACCTTAATGGCATAAACTCACCTCTGCTCTGGGCCTAGATGTTTGCGTTGGTGGTTCAGCAGCCCACTGTCGCAATTCTTGTGTGACAGCTGACTCATAACAACGATTACACAGACCATTACATTGCGGTGCTTCTCTATTTCCACATCCTGCAATAGCACATGCCTTGATGTTTGTTGGATCCACCATCGGTGTAACTGGCTGAGACTGTTGTGGCACAGGTGTAGGAGAAATCAACCAGCTCCACTCAGCCATGTTACGATTGTAGCATTCTGAGCACAGGAAGTTATTTTCAGCAACTCCATAGAAAGTGCAGCCAGGGGATGGGCAGCGTATTGCTGGTGATGATGACATTATCTGAGACCTCTGTGAAGAGTAACGGATACCTGCTGATGACTGTCTCATGAGTGGATTAACCATCGTAGTACTGATGGATTGAGGAGGATGTACCGAAATGTTGGTACCAGAGGGTTTACTTTGACTGGATACACCAGAAACTTGAGCAGCACCCACTGCTTGCTGTCTGTTTTGATGTTGACTTTCCACATGGAAATGTTTCAGGCAGAAATCTTTGGTTCTTGGTGATGTAGGCTCGTTACAGCCACGGAATTTGCATGTATTTGGTGTTGCTGTTTCTCTGGGTGTGGTTTGTGGCATTAATGTTTGGGCCACAGTTGCTGCTGCAGCAGATGTCCTGAAACAGTTGGGGCATAAGTTACCAGTACCACTGCCAATAGGATTCATGCAATCCTTGTTGCCGCAGTACATATGGATACCTGTCCCCAATGCATTTAGTAGTGATGTTGTCAAGGTTGGGCTCTGAGAGAGTACTGTTGCAACTGATGTTGTGTTGATGGGAAGTGGAGGGAAACTCTGGCTAAATGCTGTATTTACTGGTGATGTCTGTGGAGTCACCTGAACTACTGTGTTATAACCTTGTGGCATATTCTGTGAAACTTGAGAAAATGACTGCGAATATTTTGGGCTTTTTGGAGATTGGACTGTTGAACTTCCAAAGGAATTAGTTACCACTGCAGGGGACTGTGGCGTTGTTGGCGGCACAGATGTATTAGCTAGGGTGACTGATTTGCTTGGCCTCACCACTTTGGTTTCATAGCATTCAATACACAGGTTATTGAGTTGGGGAATTCTTTCTTCTAGACAACCAGGTGTGGCACAAAGGTTCCCCTTAATTCCTGTTGAGCTTGGCAGTGGTGCCGGCGAGGGTGTAACCGCAACTGACTTTCCATCTGAACTGATAAATGCTTTAATGCAGCTTGCATAACAATACACACATCTTTCGTACAATGCAGATACACCATTATTGGGACAACCAGGGCTCAGACACAGTTTTGGTGTTGGTGAAACTGGTGCTGACAAGGGTGTCACAGGATTTGAAGGTTGTGGCTGTTGTCGAAGTGCTGCCTGTTTTTCCATCTTGGCCTGGAAGTTCACAAAGCAACGTGAGCAGAGGCCGTGTTGATCTGGCTGCCCATAATAGTGACAACCATTCACTTTGTTAGCACAGGGAACAGAGTTACCACTTGGTGCAATTTCTTTGGCAATTCTTTCTGCTTCAAAACATCTGACACAGAGGCCTCCCAACTCTATTGCTGCATAGTACTTACAGTTTTCTGTTGCACAGTTCATTAACTGTGATTTCTGTTGGTCTGCAGATTTTAACACCTTCGGTCTTGCACCTGTTGAAGATTGTTGTACTGTGCCAGCCTGCTGATGCAGCTGTTGTAAATTCCCTTCAGTTACTGGCATCTGTTGCTGGCTTGAGTGAATCAACTGTTGTGGTAGAAACCCTGTATTTGTAGGTTGCATATTCTGAACTGTAGTAACTGGCTCATGTGATGTGGATTTCAGGTACTCTTTAAAACAATTTGAACAGTAGTTTGCAGTTTCTTGACTCCCAAAGAAGTCACAACCCTTTGTGCGGCAGGGTACCAATGGAGTGAGAGCTTGAGGTCCAGCTGAGAAATACTGTGGCAGACTTGGGTTGGATGCTTCCAAGCTCTTGTGGTTTAGCATGTGTTCATAGGTAGTGCGAGCTTGTGCAAAGTATCCTTGTGTTAGCTTCTTTACACATTCTGGTGGTTCTGTAAACAACAGTTTCGCAGCAAGAATGGTAGTTTCTCTACCAACATTTCCAAGTGAAAGCTTGACACAATCCAGGTACTGCCGTAAAAGCCCACCAGCTTGCTTCTCTTCATCAGAAAACAAAAAGTGTATCGGCAATGGTGACTCATCATGTTTGACAAGTGGTATGGCATGAACAGCAATTGAAACATGATCTGTACCGGCTGAGTTCGCACCAAGGTCTAACTTGCCATCTTCCAGACTTACAACAGCAGTAAAGTGTCCCTGGCAAAATCCGATAACCAATGGAGTTTTGACACAGTCAACTGGGTCCCACAGTAATGGAAGATAAACCCCTCCAAAGTTGATTGGAGCCAGGGGTTCACCATAATTTCCCCTAAGGGTGTCATCACTGATAACAATTACTGTTCGGCGAAGAACATTTGCAAGCACAAAGATGTGGATTTCTTCTAAACTGCCATATTGGGGTCCCTGTGGACCATTTGGAAACTCTATCTGTGACACCAGTTTCATGACAAGATCCCACTCTGTCTGCCACTGTTCCTCTGTCATCTCAAAATCATCATGCAGCCTGGATTTAATCACTTCATGCTCTCTTCTCCATCGTCTGTAGTAGAATTCTAAAGTGGAAACAAAGTTTGTCAAATCTTAAATGGCAATTAAATTACAAAATGTAACTTCTGCTGTTTATGTGTTCTTTGATAAGGCAGACAATTTTTGGTGCATAGCTGGTCGACTTATATACAAGCAAATATGGTAATTTATCTTCTCTGACCAATTTTGTAAAAGTAATGATGAGTAAGAACCACTTGCTAAAAATAGTAAGCTATCAAGGCCTTGCAGTGTTAAGCAGATGAGGTTCATTGACTCCCCCTTGACGATACACTAATCCAGCACAGGTTAGCCCCCAGCAGAAGCTGGCACTCATTTTACCGACGTCGGGAGGATGGAAAGCTGAGTCAACTTTGGTGGAAAAGAAGGTCACATAAATACTCAATGCTTGATGGCTGAGCCAAGGTTTGAACCCAGGATCTCGTGGATAGTAGGTAGAGATCTTACCACTGCACTAACCACAATGCCATGACTTTACTGGTGAGCTGGGCTTCTCTCATTGCCATCATCATCACAATCAATTAATCAATCAAATTTATTATTAACTTCACTTTAGAAAATATATACAGGGTCTGGAGTTTCTATACAGCCTGCCAGCTAGTCAAATGGGGCAATCCTTCAGTCAATAAGTTTTAGATTTGCTCTTTTGATAGCATACAAGGGCATGGGATATTGACCACTTACAGAAGGGTTGCTCAAAACACTTGTTTTAAACAACCAAACTTTTAGCTTTTTAACATTTTTCTAAATTATAAACTGCAGGATTTGATAATGAGTCAACAATTAAAATAGTATTGAATAAAATCCCAAATAGGATATTACTGAGAATAGATATTCTACACGATAGCCTACTTTGCTAACCCTAACACTAGCTAGCCACCCCCCCAAAAAAAATTGCCTTGGGGCATATTTTACACAATATCTCCCAAAATTTTCTTGAAACTGATTCTAGTTTGATCAGTACCCTGTTGGGTCTTTGTGTCTGGGTGGGGATTATGAAATGAATGTGAAAAATGGACGTTCCCATCTTAGTACTAATTAATAATACAGTGCAAGGTCAAGAGATTTTTCGATTATCGGAAAACTTTTAAAAGTCAGTTATCGATCTACAATCAAAAACGTTAGTTTCCTGCTCCGGAAGCATAATTCAAACTCGGAGCTAAAAGTTAAAACTTATGAAATATTTCGTCCGTTTTTTCGACCGGATGAAGTCGAAATATTCCATAAGTTTTAACTTTTAGCTCCGAGTTTGAAAAAAAAATTTTAACTTTTAGTTATCGATCTGTTCTGTAGTGCAGAGGCTTTGCGCCTTCGTCTATTAAACGTGCAAATCACCCAAGTCTAAGTTTAGACTATGATTCAACCTATTTATACATGGCCAAATTAAAAGTTAGCCAATACAACTTCCAAATACCTTCAGAGTCTTCCAACAAAGCTTCATAAACCGTCTTGCGAAGAGTTTGGTATCTGTCGTTTACGGCCCACATTCCCAGCGATGCGGCGTGCATCAGACAGTTTCCATCGCCTATCGTTAGAATAGGGACGAGCGAGTGAACTGAGCTACACCAATTTAGCCGTTTTGTGCTCTCCAAGTCTTTATAGATTTGTGTATCAACGAGATAACTTGCAATGAACTTCCTGTAATCCACCACATATTCAGAAACTTTAGGAAGCACAAAATTTGAGCGTGGAATACTGCGTAGAAATCTCGGGCTTGTAGCATTCTCTGAAACCACCAAATCTTTCTCGATTAACTCTCGTACTTCTAAGGCTGTGTCCAAATCGTTGAGACTTATACTTCGTTCGAAGTTCGTTGGGATCGAAGAAGATGCCATCTTGTTTATTTCGTCTCAAAATGTTGTTACTTTGTACATTCAGTCTGCTTTGCTGTGCTGGAATGTAACTTTACTTTTTCACGTATTTCTCTGACTTTCGTTTTGTGGTAAAGCAGAACAGTTCAAACTGAAAACTGAAATGCGGAAGACAAAAGGCGTTTTAAGTAAACCTGAGTAAGAGCACATTTTCAAACCCATACGTGTGTTGCTAAACTGGTCGTTGTACTTTGTGTGAATAACAAATTCAGGTCATAAGCGGAAGTCGAACAGATGACAAACTACGTCAGTGTTCAAAGGTGCTTTGAAAATCTAGTTTTTGAGTTTAACGTTTTCAACAAAAACTTACCTTCTTAACTAATGCTTGCAGTAAACTATTTATATAACGACAAACCATCAGATTTCAAGGAAAGATTTCGGTATTTTCCCGTGGGGAATCCCCGACTCCAATTTCAGAGAAATTTGGTCATCGAACGTACTTTCACTTGATAACCATCTGACCAATTGGAGCAGTAGCATGCATGTGACCAAACCAACCTTTAAAACCAAGTTTTGATTGGTTAATACTTGACCAATTAAAATACTGATAAGATAGGCTGAAAAAAAGCCAACGTTGCCCACCGGAAGGAAGACGGAGTGAGTACAGAGTTGAATGTGGTTGATAGATTTTATTTTGATATCCAGCTGAAATGTTTTAAGGTTTCTTTGGTTTTACGGTCTTGCCGTGATTATCTAATTCTTAATCATATCTGATTCGTCACAAGGCAACACCAAAATCCATTACTGAGTCTGATCTGAATTTATATAAATTTTATTCTGTTATTATTTGGTTTTTATATCTGTGTTTAATTTTTAAAATTGCTTTTTAACCCAACAAGGAAACTTGAATATTACAGCAATCTTGCTTACTTTAGTTTTACAGTTTGTCTCCTGACCATGGCACAGAACTTTGGAAAAGGCAAAATTGCTGTAGTCGGGAGGTATGTGATGTCACGCTACATTAAATATAAATGTCATTTGCCTTAGAGTTCGCAAATCGAAGTTTTTTACTTTCCGTTCGGTTTTCATTTATGTTGTTTCAGTAGTATATAGAGAGATGTAATGAGTGAATGTAGTATAAAAATTTGCTGTTGAAAGAGATTCAAAATTCTGTCAATTGCATTACTGATGTACTGATATAGCCGCTGACCCTGAAGGGGAAAAAACCCTTTGAGGAGGGGAAGCCCCCAGGGAAACAGCTTTTAACGCTATTTTAAGCCTATGATGCTCATTACATTTGGGCCTTACCCAGGGAGGGGAGAGGGGCAGTTTATTGGAGAGGGGTTAATGCAATGGAGTCAAAAGCTTTTCTCTGAAATGTGACAAAGCTCTAAATGACAAAAGTACATTCTACTCTATTGACTATTTCCTTTTTTGGTAAAACTTAATAGGAACTTTTTGTGCAAATATTCAAGAGCAATTCAGCAAGTGTTACTGAAGTGTTTAAGTCAAAACAGGACAAAAAAAATCAGCGAAGTTCTGTCCCACACAAAGAACCAAGTTGGGAGTGTTGAGAATAAGAACAAAATCTAGTTTCTACCAGTATATTGTACCCAGGGGGGGGTTCTCCCTATATTGGTACCATACGGGTGCTCATTCTATTTTTAGGGGTGTAAAAACAAAATGAACAATTTTTTTTCGGCAGTTTCCTCCTGCCCAAATATTCTATTATTAATAATACTAAATATTGTTGATTTTATAGTTTTAATTTACATAAAGTTTGATGTTTTTTTATTCCAGTGGCTTGATTGGAAGATGTTGGTCTACAGTAAGTCCTTCAAATTTGTTTAATTATTACAAACTTTCATTGATTGAAGTTAGTTCAGAACACTAAATTGAAAACACAACAAATGATGAGTTGGTAAATTCTCCCATCTGAGCATTATCGGGCTGAGTTGATGTTTGTTTCGATTGATGCCTTTCCACCCAATGTGCTCGCTTAACAATTAATAAATACTTAATGGCCTCAGGTTCATAAGCAGATAGGGTGCAATGGGTGAATTTGCCACCCCCACTCCTATCCCACATGCACAGTCGAGCAAAATAATTTTTGTATTGATTTATATAAAAATTTGAAATATGAGGGAAAACATTGGACAGTTCTGTGGCTTATTAGTAGTGAAAATAGGCAAATGTCAGAGAAAACAGATGATGTTAATACCAATCCCAGTCAGTCATAAAAACAGCTTATCAAAAGCAGCAAATTGCTGCAATTTGATTTAAAAAAATGATTCAGATATTTACTAACTGTAAACTATCTAATTTTTTGCAAACTGAGGTTAAAAATAAAATGCAGGAAATGCAGAAGAAGTGAGAGAAGTTCAGCCTTGCTTGCACCCCCTTCGAAATTCAAGGTTCAAAATTCCATTCATAACAGAATTCTCAATTGTAATTGAGATTGTGTGATTTTTTGGACTTATAAATGATGTCATTTTTTGGTTTTCTTTTGTTTAAGTTGTTTGCAGGAGCTGGTTATCAGGTGATGTTGTATGACACAGTAGCAAGTCAAATTAGTGGAGCCCTGGAAAACATCAAAGATCAGTTGGAAGATATGGAGAAGAAAGAACTTTTAAAGGGGCCACCTAAAACAGCCCAGGAGGCATTTCAATTGGTCAGTGGCAGTGACGACCTTGGCAAGGCTTTAGATGAAGCATTTTATGTACAGGTGTGTGTAATACAAGGGGGTACTGTACTCCATAAGTCTATATATTTGAGGATGGGGACGCTCGTTTGGACTCCTACCAAATATTGTTATATGTGGCAACTCAAAGTTAATTAAAAAAACTTTAGATGTTAATTTTCACCAACAATGCTGTTATCAAATTATGATTCAGCTCAGGAGATGTCACATTCCAAACTTCAGACACACAAAGAGCAATATTTCTATTGCTTGTGGTTGTAGTGTTAGTTGAACTCGTAAGAGGCCTTGCACCCTTAAGGGCATCCCAACAGCCTTAGCAAAACTATTGTATAACATTGTACTTGCTTTTATTAAAGTGTAATTGTTTAGCATTGAACCACTTGGAGCCTTTTCATGTTTGCAAACACGACAGCAGTCTTCATTGTGCCACAAAATTACAACAAAATGTTGACCCTTTAAAATACCTTAAGCATGGAATGCCGCCCTTGTATATACCTCTGGCCTGAAAATAGTACCCCTTTCAGGCTAATCCTCCCAGTATACTCAACATTACAGAATACTAAATTCAGATCTATGAATAAATCAAACATGTCAACTCCAGAACTACAGCCCAAAGCAAGCTTTAGAGAAGGTAGAAAAGAGTCATGAATATGGACAAAAAAGTTCACCCAAGGTTAGCACTAAAATGGGGTGTTGATGAACTGTCAGGACTTAAATTACAAAGTAATTTAATTGTTTTAAATACTCGGTGTCTTTTTAGGAATGCACTCCAGAGAGTTTGGAGATGAAGAAGCAAGTGTTTACCAACTTGGATAAACATGTCAGCAATGCAGATGTCATTCTGGCAAGTTCCACATCCTGCATTTGTCCGTCAATGTTCACTGAAACTTTGCAGCACAAGAAAAGATGCGTAGTGGCACATCCAGTAAGTGGTTAGTTCAAACGAAATTTGGTAATCAAATTTGAGGGCAAATAATAATGATTTTCATTGCTATAAGACTTAATTAATATGGACTTAATTAATGTGTTTGGAAACCTGTTTGAAAACCAATCTAAGGCCCGGGCCAAATGTCGAACTTCACATGTGCCGAATCTAATGCAAATGGGGTAGAACAGTAGTCAATTTGCTCATTTGCATTAGATTTGGCTTGTGTAAAGTTTGACGTTTGGCCCAGGCCAATGCAGTGGAATGTTTTAAAAGTAAGCTGATATTATGAGTGTAAGTGTGGATAGGTGGCTCAGAAGGTGAATGCAAGAGAATGCAAAAAAGAATGCAAGTGTAGTATTGCAGTCAATGGTCCCACACTTAGCTTGTTGTGTGATAACGGAGTTTGAAAGAGACTTGCAATAGTAGGTACACCTTGGGAGTAAAGGTCACTAGATACCTTGGCCTTTTGTCTTTTTTTGTGCCTGGCTATGCAGTGCTGATGAGCTGCAATAAGATTAGTAGGCACACCTTGGGAGTAAAGGGCACTGGAAACAAGACCTTGCATCTTTTCAGTACCTGGCTATGCAGTGCTGACGAGCTCTAATAAGATTAGTAGGTATGCCTTGGGAGTAAAGGGCACTAGATACAAGTCCTTGTGTCTTTTTCAGTGCCTGGCTATGCAGTGCTGATGAGCTCTAATGAGATTAGTAGGTACGCCTTGGGAGTAAAGGGCATTAGATACAAGGCCTTGTGTCTTTTTCAGTACCTGGCTATGCAGTGCTGATGAGCTGCAAATAAGATTAGTAGGTACACCTTGGGAGTAAAGGGCACTAGATACAAGGCCTTGTGTGTTTTTTAGTGCCTGGCAATGCAGTGCTGACAAGCTCTAATAAGATTAATAGGTACACCTTGGGAGTAAAGGGCACTAGATACAAGCCATGTCTTTTTCAGTGCCTGGCTATGCAGTGCTGATGAGCTGCAATAAGATTAGTAGGTACACCTTGGGAGTAAAGGGCACTCGATACAAGGCCTTGTGTCTTTTTCAGTACCTGGCTATGCAGTGCTGACAAGTTCTAACAAGAGTGAAACAGCTGTACACTGCTGCCACTTCCTTGGTACCTAAATTGTACACACATAGTTGCAGAGTTTCATATTGAGCTGAAGGTACAAGGTAGATAATGCCAGGCGGTTGAATGTTTTTTCTTCCCGCTATCTTGGATTTCGTGTCCTCTCCCCAGTCCCTTTGTTGTTGCGATCGAATTTTTCCATTTTCGCACAAGACCGCCAGCTACGCAGGCTAGCACCTCAAGAAAAACAATCTCTTAAAATCATTAATGAAAAAGCAACCAGTCACTAAAAATTTCAAAATAAGCTCCTGATTTGTTATCTGGGACCCCTCTTTTATTGCCCTGTACTACATCTGTTTACGTATTCCTTCAGATCAACCCTCCCCACTACATCCCCTTGGTGGAGGTTGTTCCTGCTGGTTGGACAGACACTGATGTAGTGTCCAGGACAGTGGAGCTCATGAAGGATATCGGCCAAGCACCAATCGTTGTAAAGAAGGAGGTCAATGGATTTATCCTCAACCGTTTACAGTATGCAATACTCATGGAGGCCTGGAGATTAGTAGAAGTGAGCAGGTTGATGTAAAGTAATAATATGCGTAATAACTGGGGAAATATCAACAT
>JAOCPT020488604.1:0-12604 GCA_026546935.2 Palythoa grandiflora
TAAAAATATTCTTGGGGGGACCCCCCAAAACCAAAATCTTGGGACGGGTACCAACCCCCCCCCCCCCCCCCCCCCCCCACTTGAGGGTATATGTTTGGCTAAAAGGCTTGAGGCTCGAAGGGTTAAATCATCGTTTATGGCATAGTTAGTAGTCTCCCTCTACTATGTTTGTGGTTAGCTTTTATACGGGCGTCATATTCTTCGTCGATTTACTGCTTGATCTCACTTTAAGATGTTTGCTGCATTCGATGTGTCATCAATTTGTGCATCCTTCGAGCAACATACAGGCTATTAAGTACATAAAGCAACTAGTACATACAAGAACTGAAGTTCGTAAACGAAACTGTATAAGTACAACCAATGCGATCAAACCAAGGGAAACATGCACTTACTGACATAGAATGACTACGAATACCAAAGAAAGCCCCAAATATAAGAATCCTGTATGCCAGGCAGTCTAAATTAGTTTTAAAAGACTCGTTCGTGTAAGTGAAATTGCATGATAAATATTTGTCTCGCAGCTTTGTGTAACGATATGATGTGATTAATGAATATTGCATGACATTGAATGAACGTTCTAGATTTCTGACTAGTGCAAGAAAGTTCAGGAACATTGTATGACATTGAACGTTCTCTAGAATACTGGCTAGCGATAGAATGTTCAGGAATCAGTAATTATTTATAGTTCTTACGATTTGTGATATTTATAGAACATTTATGACTTATAATGCTCTAGAGAATAACGTAACGCAACCTATATAAGAGAGCTTACAGAGTCAGTGTTGTTGTTGTCTCATTGTCTTAGTTAAGTGAGTGAAATAGCCATCCGGTAGAGATTGAACTACGAACTATTTGGTGTCGTGAATTAAACTAGCAAGCTGAGTTATCGTCTGTTGTGATCTCTGCTCAATATAATTGATCGGCTGTCCTGCTGACGGATCAACGACTGTTTTATACTTGACGGTAACAAGAACGTTACTCTTTGCGGTTCGGCAAGTATCCGATACCACTCACCTCCACTTCTGTGAATAATTGTTAATTATCATATACTTTCAAAACATTGCTAATATTGCCTTATTGGTATACTTTTCTCTACAGAACGTACTTGTTTTCTTTTGTTTTTGGCTTGTCACAATGCAAATGGCGGAGACATCTTATTCAAATTGCCCGAGGGTGTCAATTTCAGGAGTGACTACTTCACCGGGCTGTGAATCTGGGAACGTGCTACGAGCACGCTTGCCACAGAAAACCGTTCCAAATAAACCAAGAAGACTGGATGCTGGTGGTCGTAAAGAGTTCTCAAAAAGAACAGGTATATATTTTTTCTATGCTCATCTGTCGTCCGTTTAATAAAATTAAATGAAGTTAAATTGGAGAAAACAGGCAATTTTATACGGGCTTGATGGAAAAGAGATACACGTTTTTTTTATAAGAACAACTTTATAAGAACAACGAAGCTCAAATTTGCCAAAATTTAAGAACAAGCTCAGGCTGAGGCTTGATAACTAGAAAAAATTTTGTGGCAGAAAATTGACTAAAACTTAGCGATACAGCATAAAACATAAAAAGATTTACTGTAAAGACATCTCCTTAAACAATGATGGTAGTTCGTCTCTAAATTCAGCCATACAATACATGTGTGGCGCAAGTCGTTTAATTTTCCAATACCTTTTGTTTTGTTGTTCTTCAATAAAAATCGCTCAGAAATAAGAACAAATTAAGAACAAATTGAGACTGAAATTGCCCAAAAATTAAGAACAATGAGCCTCGGCAAAATTTACTGGTTCTTATTAAAAAAAGCGTGTATGCGCGCATTTTTTTAAAATGCAAGGCTTTGTCCATGTCTTGCGATTGGCGGCTCTTAAACGTCGGCGTGTTCTTCGAATTAATAAAAGAAATAGTAAAATTAGAGGTATCGAATGGTCCCATTCAATTTGAAGGTGCTCGCAAAATTTGGCCTTTGCTCGAATTGCTCGCTTGCTCGTGTTCGCAAAATTTAAAATTTTTGCAAGTACTCGCATGCTCGATTCTAGTTACAATGTGTTTCATTACTCGAAATTTTGTCAATCCTACTTTGTAGTTATTTTATATATATCAGTTTTCCTATTACTTGGCGCAAAACAACGTTTCTTATTAATGATAGAGGGATTCCTGCAGGTTGAAAATTTACAAAGTACTCGAATTGCTTACGACTCGCTATCTGTATTTTACTTGAGTTCGATTGAGTGCTCGCTGCTCGCAAGAAAAATTTGACAACTGCTTGTGCTCGCAAAAATAAACACTGCTCGCATGCTCGCAAAGACCATTCGACACCCCTAAAATTTCGTCTTCGTCTGACGAGTTAGAGTCTCCTTCACTCGCATCCGCCATATTTGATAGCAATTAAACACAGTACGCGTGCGCATTCGTGCCATTGGCTGAGCTATGTGCCAGCCCGCCGCACACTGAGGAAAAGTTCACTCGTGCCCAAAATTATTCAACATGTTGAATATTCCTAGAAAATGGCACGCGAGCCGAAATTCTCACAAAACGGCGCCGCACACTAGAGAAATTTGCTTGCGCCAACCGGCACGAGTGAAATTTTGCTCAGCTGATAGCTCTAGTGTGCGGCGGGCTTTAGTAAATAAAGTGTTTTTTTTGTTTCAGATCAACGCACAAATGAATATTCAGCTCAAACAAAGCATCTTATTTCTCAAGTGGACTGGATTGAGAAAACATGGAGTGGGAGGCAATCCAATTAAGGAGCATCAGAACAAACAAATATTGATATAGATCTTCTTACCTCGTACGATTCCAGATTGTTAGTCTTGCTGACCAAGCTAGAAATGCTGCATCAGTTGATAAATTTAAATCATGCTAACTTGCATTTGTAGAGTGAACTTTGAGGAACTGTTGACAATCGGCCATTGCTATAACAAGTGACATGCTGGCTGACTTCCAGCGCCGTGTAACCCAATATTACAGTTATTATCTTCAGTAAACCTTTGGGGTCGGTTGTTATTAAAAACAAAAGTGAGAAAATTTAAGTATACTTGTATATATTTTTCAGTGAAAATGTGGGCCACGTCAATTTTGAAGAGTATTTTTATTCCAACCAATCACAGCTTATTGTTTCCCCACACAAAAAACTTTTTTGAATAAACAAGCCTTTTAATTGCATTGGAGAACTGAAATGCTATTCATAATCCTCAAAACTTTTCAATAACTGCAGTTCTCAGATAACGTGATAACCCCACGCGACACTGAACAACAGCATTTTCTTTCAGAGATCTTTTGAGATCACGACTGACCATCGCTTCGATCCGCGGTTATAACGACTTTTTCATGCAGTTCTTTACATTTTAAAACACAATCGTACATTAACTCGCTTTCAAGGCAGGTCAAGGTCATTTTTTAATAACTTAATTTCTTAATTAATTGTTTTTTCACCGTGTTTATAAAAACAATATAAATAAGAAATGAATTATGAAATTTTGAAAAGAAAATATTCGTTTGAAATAATTTTTGAATTCCTTTCCTGGATCGCATTACGCGGCGGGCGTTTTACCCTCTTTTTCTTTAGGAAATTCAAAAACAAAGATAAGAGTGTGTAATTCAAAACATTAATCACTGGGAAAGATTTGGAAAAAATCACGTAGAATACGGTTGTTCAGTGTTTTTTAAACAACCTAGAAAAACAATATTTCTCCTTTTGGTATATAGCGTTTCTCCTTTCCCATGAAGAAACCGTAATATAACGAGCTCAGTTTTTCCGTCGCTGAGGCAACTCAACTCTTGCATTTTCTAAATAAACGCACACGAAATGTGCCAACTGCCTTAAGTTTTGACATTTTAGAGAAATACGTGACTGAGGATTATTACGTTTCTAGAGTCAGAACGGAGACTTTCCAGACATTAGAAAGGTCTCAGTACGGGGAGTTAACAATTCTGGTAGACTATTTGAGCAGTGATAACTGGACATTTTTAGAAATGCCCCGAGTAAAATTTTCTTTATTCTCGCGAAAATTTGTTTTTCGCAATTGCAGTTCCAATGATTATTACTTTCCTTTTTCTGGAAAATTTACTTTAAATATAAACAAAAATAACTCCGTTATCGGTAAAGCCTTTGTTGTATTATTATCAGTCATCCCACGACCGGATTTGAATGTCTTGATAACGGGTGATTTGATAATTTTATTTTTTGTATTTCCTCGGAGAAAAATTAACGCTTGTTCTTGCTGATTGAGTCTATTAATACTTAATTGTTGACGTTAGGAAAGTGTACCGGTATTTCTTCCTATTGGGGCCTCAAACAAACGATGAATTTCAAGGTGAGATATACAATACGACCATTTCTAATCCCATGAACTGAGACTTTTGATACAATTAACAGCATTTTGTATTTTGAAATCATTCCTCTCTACCAAAATTGTAGAGGTAGTTACTCAGATTTTTCACACAGAAAGGTCTGGTAAAACCTAACCTGATATTTTTAACTTATTGTTAACCTTGCGCGGAATCGCGTGCTGTGATTTCGTGAGACACAACGCAACGATTGAATTGTGTTTTTTAATAAAATGTTTTGTGTGTAAAACACACAGTCGAGTGTACAAAAATTGACGTAAAACCATAAATAAAGCCTTGGTGGTTTATACATGCGACAGCTGCCCTAGGGCAACAAAATTTCACCTCTCTGATCATTCAGATATTTACGATAGACAGCTTTCCCCAAAATATAAAGTACGACTTGTATAAAGCGACAGTGCATTCTAAAATTTATCTGTACATCATTTTACGAAAATTAATTGAATTTCAATAAAATTGGTCAAAGTGAAACAAAATTAAAAAGAATAATAAAAAATAACTGATCTTTAAAAGATTTGCCGAAAGGGAACAGAGTTAAATTTTCTTCTTTCATATAAAAAATATTGAAGTTTTTTTTTCACAGTATGATAGTGTACCCAAACTTGACGCATTTTAGTTTAAGTAAAGTTTCTCTCTCTCGGTTTGAGAGCAAAATAAAGACTTTAAACTATAAAATAACACAGAATTTAGATTTTGGTTGTTGGTTTTGTCGTTTAGCATGGCTAGTTTCCGTTCGTGAGCGCGGCTCTTGATTTTGGGGGCCATTTTGATATGAAACCAAACTTGATGGCTTTCGAAGCAGTTCGGATTTCCGTTTTTGAATACGATGGAGAATTATTCGATATGTTCCACATATGCTGTCTCTTGAATCTTTACTCTTGCTGATAAGTTCTGATGAAATTCCAAGTTCGTTTAATGAAATGATCGCTTCTCTTTCTTCTTCTGAACTGCAGGAATGCAAAGATGCTGGAGGTCTTTCGCTGTATTTCGGGTCTTCCTCCGGAAAAATTTCACCCTCCAGCCAGGCGCTTCGCTTGATATCATCGATGGTAAATCGATCACTAGGCACTGCCCGAAGTAGATTTCTGATAAGAAATCTGCAGCTTTCTGTCAAAAATTCTGGCATATAGAAGGTGCCATCGAGAATACATTTCTTGAGTTTTCCGACGGTTTCCGCCCGAAAGGGCATCACTCCGGTAACTATAAAATACAGCATTATTCCGAGGGCCCACACATCGACATAAATTCCAACATAATGTTCATCTTTAAATAGTTCCGGGGCAGCATACGGTGGCGATCCACAAAACGTATTTAGTGTCTGCGATAAAGTCGATACGGTACTAAATCCAAAATCTCCAACTTTTACCAGGTTGGGACCAGCAATAAACACATTTTCCGCCTTTAAATCGCGGTGAATTATGTTGTTGTCATGCTGAAAGATAATAAAAAAAACCCGGTGTTTATTGATGTGTATAAAATATTCATTCATAATTTACTCTTTTTTATAACTATTTTTAGTGTTACATTATACCTCTGCGGTCAAAACGAACCGATTAACACATGCCTTCGTTTCCTTTAGGAAGCTACAGCAGTGCGATCAAGATTATCAACATTTAAGAAACTGGCAACACGATTTCAAAATCAGTGCATTATATAATTTATCTACATAAACTTGAATGTATACCGGTTTGTTAATCATTTTCATGACCAATGAAGCAAACACCAAACCTGAATCGTTAAACAAGGTTAACCGTGGAAATAATCAAATCACCGACAAAATAAAAATTAGAACCGTACCACACACAAAGATGAAAATAAATTTACCATGTGTCCGACTGCTGCCACAACTTGTTTGAAGATCTTTCGTGCAGCTTTCTCGTGCAGTTTGCCCTCACTCGATATCTTGGCGAACAGCTCACCACCACAAGCATATTCCATTACGATGTGCAATTTAGACAATGTCTCAATCACTTCGTACAGTCTTATAATATTAGGGTGGTGGAGTTTTTCCATCGAAGAAATCTCCCTTGATAACAGTCGTTGTGTTTTCTGGTCCAATTTTGTCTTGTCCAGTATTTTGATGGCAACTTTTTCTGCAAAAGCAAAAAAATCGACCATATCAGCTCATCGAAGAGAGAAGTTTACTGTAACATCGATAAAAAGAGAAGCCGAACCTTTTGTTAGTGAGTGTATACCCATTTTCACTTGGCAAAAATTGCCAGTTCCGAGTTCACCACGAATTCGATAGAATCCTATTCGCTTTCCAAGAGTGATTTCTTTCAGACATTTGTCATCGTTCGCAAGATCGTGCGCGAGCTTTTCAAAAGCATTCACGCGCTTTTCTCTCGCAGGATGAATGGAATTGTTATTCGAATTTTCTTCTACATTATTTGAAGAGACATCGGCCATAGTAGCCACAGTCATCGTGTCTTTTGTGATATCCTCTCGTTCGCCATGAAAATCCCGATCATATAATCCACATTTGCCATCACTCGTCAATATTCTGACAACATGTCGACCGGTCGTTGTTATGGCAACTATATTAGTCACAGACGTTTTTCACAGTTAATGAACTTGTCAATCAAGATATTACTGCACGGTAGATAGACGATAATTGGTTGTCCTCAGACTCAAGGGAGTCTTGTGTTTTTGTTGTGTATTATGTATAAAAACAAAATTATTTGATTGAGTCGTTTTGCGGGAAGATGTTGAAGTTCAGAGTATTTTACGAAATATATTATTGCCTGTTTCATCGCAACCGTTAGGAGTGGCCGAACTTCGATTATTAAAAATTGACCAACTCTTCTCGGATCTTACTATGAATTGTAAAATATTCTTTTGTCTTGAACAAGTGGCATTATTATTTCAACTTAGGCAATAGATCAAACAAGAGAGAGAACATCCCGGCGGCATTGACAGTACACAAATAAAAAGACAAAATAAACAAAGAGAATTCACAGGAAGCCTCGACTGTATTTGACAACCTGTCTCCGTGGCGAATACGACACAAATAAAACATACGGAAATGAAAAAGAAATCCTTTTCGTAACCATGCCGATTGTGGCAAACAGAATTTCTGATTTTTCAAACGATGAATTTTTCTTTGGCATCTACTATTTCTTTCTTTTTCTTCAATTTGAAAACGTTCCCGACGGCTGGTTCAAAATTAAACATAGGCTCGTCTCCGAAAAAATATCCAACTCTCTCTTTTGGATCTCGAGTAGCTTAAAAAATGTTTCCAAAAACTATTATAGAAGAGTTTTGTCTCATTAACAACTCGCAAACAAAATTTGAAGTAATGTTGATAAACGAATTATCATCGCCGTAGGAATTTGTAAAAGCTGGCGTTTCGAGCGTTTCGTCAGAGCATAAAAACTCACAAACAAAATAGTTTTTGAAAAACATTTGCTTAGAAGACATTTTGTGAACAAAACTGAACCGAATTTAGGCCATCCCACTTATTTTCATCTTTAAGGTCGTTTTTGAGTAAAAATATAGGGTCGGACGGTCGAGTTAAAAAACGGAGGGAAAAATCGGAAAACGTCTTTTTAGTGCATAACATTTATTTTATATACATGTGCCAGCAGCGAAGCGCGGGACAAATTTAGGTTTCCCCGTGTTAGTTTTTTTTTGTGTCGAGGTCTTCAGCCACTTGATGTAATACTCGATATATTGAACAGCGGCTGCTAGACAAATTAGAATTGAGAAGCCAAGTCTTACGTATAAAGACAGAACTCAATAAAATCAAAAGCTTTCACATTTTATCCACGAGCTGGCACAAGTATACCCTCCTAGAGCGTATTGTATTATAAGAATCTCAGGATGAAAATCGGCCAAAATTTAAGAACATGCTAAGAACAAACCCGAGGTTGAGGAATGGACGAAAACTTTATTTTGTTACATGAAGGCACAAAATTATGGAGTCGGTAAATAGTCGAAAGTGTACCATTGTTTGCAACTGGAATAAAATACATGGAAATCTTACAAAGAAGAACTTGCACGACTTATTATTTTCTCTTTTATATTATCAACTTGTACTGATCAAATATCGAAGCTTGTATCTTCTTCGATGTATACACGTACAGTGTCTTGTTCTTATAAAGCTGTTTTTATATAAAGAATCGTGCGCAGTTTTTATTTGTTTGAGCTCAAATTTGGCAGGATGGTAGAATAATGTATTCCAAATATTCCTATGTTTTTTTGTTTTTCGATTTTAACAAATTTTGGAGGGAAAATAACAATCAAAATAACGTCAGAAAGTAGTTTTGAAAGAGGGCCGAGACAGAAACAAATGTGAAAAAAAATTTCGAAAAATTCAATTAGTTTAGAAGATATACCATTTTGAAATGTGCTTTTGTGTCTAAAAAAGTAACAAAATGGCGATAATTTCAAAAACCAAAGTCGCCCTTTTTCAAAATTACTTTCTTGTTACGCTTAATTTTGCTGTCATTCTTGTGACGTCATTTTCCCGCCAAAATTCGTTAAAATCGAAATACAAAATACATAGTCCTGATTGTTTGGAAAACATTGTTCTACAATCCTGCCAAATTGGAGCTCAAATGAATAAAAACTGCAAATTAGTTCCTAAGTTACCACATTTGGCGTCGTGTGTGCTTTTATACTAATTTATTATCGCAAATTTATTGCCTTTAAATGATAAACTCAGACACTGCTTCGCATGCACCAGTGTGCGGACCGCGTGGGTTCAGTTGCCCCATATGCCGGCTTCTCCGAATGGGACAAAACATCAAGATCAAGGAATATACATCAAGATGCATACGAACAGATCAAGTTTTACAAATATGTATCAAGATGCGTGCAAATAAATCAATTTATGCAAATATGCATCAAGATACGTATGATGTATATTCCGTGATCTTGATGTTTTGTCCCATTCGGAGAAGCATAGTCTCACTCGTGAAATGGAAATATTGATATGAATCATGTACAGTAGTCAGTACTAGTATTGTTCAGTTATTGTTATATATTTTTTGGACATGTTACAAATTATGAATTACTTGGGCCATAATTAAAATAAAATCAGCATGTTCGGCCAAATAAAATAAAACTTATACTTAGCCTCCGAAGTTTTGAAAATGGAAGAGAAAGCGGGCCTTTTTTAAAAATCATTTTTAAGAATAAGTTAAAAGCCAGCTGGTGCCTCTGTGCGAAAGTCAGTTACGCTCATTTATTGTCCTTATGTTACGTTGCAAATGTCTTCTTGTAAATGAACAAAAAACTACAAAGTCCAATATCAAAAACACGAAGGGTTAAGGTTTCGCTTCATTACGTAATGCATAATCCATGAAGGAATCTGTTTTGTTTGTTTTTGATAACATTTAATTTTATTTGACCGTCGCAACAAAAACGTAACCGGCATGGACAAGACAAAAGTTAAGAATATATTTCATTTTCCACTTTTAATGTATAGTTTGAGATTTGTTTTTAAAAGAGGCAGCCTCGAAAAAAAGGAAGCGGGCGGGGACGTTAAACCTTTTTTTTTTACTTGGCCTTATTTAGATACGTTAATAACTGTTTCTACTTTTTTATTATTATTATTTTTGCAAATTTCAGAAATTTTGGGTCAGACAATTATAAACATAAAATGTGGGGATGACCTTATAAATAAGAAAAAAAAACTGGTCTAAAAAATAAAATCAAAATGTCTCTAGCTTTGTATGTTACCAGGCAAAGAAAGGCGTATGTTTAATCTCTATCGGTTAAAATCAGTGCATCAAAATTACAATCTTGACCCTTGTCAAAACTCTGCGGGAAATGCTTTCCACGTGACGATAAGCTCTTGAAACGGCACGCTAACACAGTTAACTTTGGTTGTTCCTAAAATGTTCATGCGTCGTCACATAGAGCCCTATGCACACAAAACCCAGTTTTATTTGTCACCGACAAAAAATCGGCATCGGCTCGTGTTTCGGGTGCAAACGAAAAATCGGGACAGTTAAGAATGAGGTTTAAATGTGTCGGGCTCAAATAAAAATTCCAGAAACGTACGATAAAAAATCGGCTCGTTGGATGGTATTTTTTTTTATTAACACCCAATCATCTGCGGATTTCAGTAATCCCTCGCTTTCATTAATTAGTAGCATCTATAACATTAATATCGCTCTAGAAGTTTCTAAATCAGTGTATCAGCTCTAAAGTGCTCAAACAACGAGTTTGAGGTCATCCTGGCCTGACCGATGAATAAAGCATAAAGGCTGGGCGATTTAAAGCATAAAGGCTGGGGGATTTAAAGCTTTCATATTGCTACAAATAACGAAGCCCCGTGAAAACGAAGCCTGCGTTATTTGAAACGCAGCTATTTTGCGTTGTTTTCAAAATGTTTTGCGTCTACGTGCGCAAGCGGCGTTTCCATTCAAGTGCCAAGCTTTTTCACTAAAGACATGTCAACCGGTTTCGAGTGAAGGAAAGCGGCTAATCATAAAGTCGGCACAAGTTCAAAGCAAGAGCCGGTTGTTGAAAGCAGTGCTAGATCTGGCTGGACTCATGAATACCTTCATTTGGGCCGTACATAGCAGAACTAGTCGCGGCATTTACCAAAGAATCAAATAACCCCAAATCTCAAATAATCGTAAAATCCGAAATAAGCATCTTAATCTTATTCAAACATAATATTTTATGACTCCATTATGTACCATTATGATATTTCAAGATTCGGCATGTCAAGGTGTCATGCAAACTGATTGAATTGGTTCCTTGCGCGATAGGGAATCTTTTATCTCTTACAAGCTAAGGTCAGAATACGGCAATGGTGTTTTGCCCTTTCTGGTTTGGTTCATGCTAAAATTGAAAAATTTAAATTTCAAGGGCTGCGAAGCAGATTGGGGGAGGGACGGGGGAGGGGTGGTCGCTAGGCCTGATATTGATTTTCAGAAAATTTTCAAAACTCGCAAAATTACTCAAAAAAACTATTTTTTAAAAACTATTAGAAAATCTTCAAAAATCTAAAAAAATGCATAACAGTTTTTAAACATTTCCGAAGCTTTCAGATGATTTCCGAAAACTGTGGAGTAGTTCCGATGATTTCCGCTGACGTAAGCATGGGATGAATTACCGCAAGAAAAAAAGTTATATGATAAACGATTTATAAAGCTCATTTAATCGCTCAGTCTGTATGCAAAATATCAGCCCTCGATCTTTTTTATACGAACCTCGCTACGCTCGCTCCGTACTGTCAAGACCTCGGTCTGATATTTTTCCATACAGACTTCGCGTTCGCTTAAATTCTCCCAACTGAGCTCATATAGTTTCTATATACGCAGTTTGGAAGAATTAAGCTTTTCAACTCCAAAGCTTATTCCACTTGATCAGTTTCTTATCTCTCATTACCAGTTATATTATTTTGTTTGACTTATGTAAGGAGAAGTTAGATGTTAATTAAGTGCTGGAGCTGAAAGGGTTAAAGTGGCCTACAGATATAGGTGATCTATGGGACTTCAAAATATAATCTGGGACACCGAATCAACATTACCAAGGGATCCCAGGACTTACAGCAAGAATATCCAATACCATCCCTGATATATATTTGTGAAATCCATTTATCTAGTGTACAACACGACTTTTATTTGTGACAACAAGATAACCAAGTACACAAAATTTTGCCCAGTCGCTTATTTCTTGTTGCAAACTCTCGTCAAACTGCAAAATTTAAATTACCATCAGAAATTTTAGGCTATCGAGATCCGCAAAACGTTATGTTACACCGTAAAAGAAAACAATTTACATAAAATAAATGGCCACAGTTGTTACCAGTAGGTGGTTAGCAGTTCTGGGACCGTTTGAGATTCCAAGTCTCTCGGGGGATTGGCCAGTGTGGGCATCGAAATAAAATAAAAGTTTGCAATGTCTACAATGCAAGTTTTTACTTTAATCAGACGTGTTTAAAACAGACGACGGTATGTTCTCCTTGGGAAACTGTTTATTACCTGTACCGTGCTGACAAGACCCAATAAGGCCGAAACAACTGCCCACGGCCTCTAACACTTAGGGTAACTTTATTTTAGGGTAGATTGAAGGGGTAGTTCCTGCTATCCATGTGGTAATAGCACCCAATATAGTGGCTGCATGTTACCAACTTGTGACCTTATATTTTTCAGTCTTTTCTTTATGAAACTATAGGGAGTTTAAGATATGAGGACGGCGATGCCAACGGTGACGGCAAAGAACAATAGTAAACACAATAATTGTACGTTGGAATGCATCGAGCTGAGCACCTGCACGTTGTTGTCGCCAGAAACAGAAC
>JAOCPT020488676.1:0-12601 GCA_026546935.2 Palythoa grandiflora
TATGTTCATATTTAAAATATGATTTTCAAATTCTGCAATTGTCTGTAAATTTGAATATTTTCGTACCCATTTGCAGAACAAACATTAACTTTTCTTTTTTTTCCTACTTGCTCATTGAACACCTAATGTTAAAGGTTTACATTTACGAAGGAAACTTTTATGTGTGAGCTTTATATAGCGTATGGCCCTGCAGCTATTCTACTGCACAACAATTATGGTGAAGTGGAGCTGTGACAATAAGTCTGCATTTGAAAAATGCATTGTTTCGAATCTTCGCAGCCGTCGAAAACACCTTTTAAAGTAAATAATGATTCAACTTTCTGGGATCATTACACTAGAGAGGCTTAATCCTAAATAAGCATTAAATATAGATTTAAAGAAACTTAGAAGTAATTCTTAAAAAGAAATTTCTTTATTCAACACTTAAAACAATCTACGTTGCCTAACGGCGAGTTTCACAGTTTCGGTGTACAGACAGAAAACTGTCTTACCATAGTTGTCTGCTTGGGTCAGTGGTATGATGAGAAGATTAGAACTAGAAGAACAGGTGCAAACTGGATGGTATGCATGTAAAAGTTCAGTAATATATGCCGGGGCAGTTCCATTTAACACATACGTATAGTTAAAAGTACTTTGAACGTTATTCTTGCATGTACTTGAAGCCAATGAAGTTAATAAAGTACAGGAGTGATGTGGTCTCGCTTTTTTGCATTTGCAACCAGTCTTGCCACAGCCAATATTCTGAATAGACATACATAGGGAGAAATTCATATTGGTGCGCGTGGATGCGGAATTTGTTTTCGAATTTTGATAGGGTTCGTACGCCCTAGAAAATCCTGGAAACTGAGTCCTTGACTTTTAGAAAACAAAATCCAGTCCTGGAACAGTCCTGGAAAAATCGATTTTTGAAAAAGGTCCTGGAAAAGTTGTGGAAAATTTATAGAAACCTTACCGAGAATGGCGTACAATGTCTATGCATGCACAGCTAGCTAGGTAGAAAATGGTGAAGTTTTTGGATGAATTCCGTCAAAAATAATTTGAAAGCGCCAGAGCGTGCCCTAAGCCCTGTATATACTTCTAGTGTTGTTTATTGAATCATTGATGTAAGAAATTATGTCCTAGAAATGGGAAATGTCCTGGATATGTTCTGGAAATGTCCTAGATATGCCCTGGAAATGTCTTGAAAATTCCCCAGATATGCCCTGGAAATGTCTTGAAAATGCCCCAGATATGCCCTGGAAATGTCTTGGAAATTTCCAGATATGCCCTGGAAATGTCTTGGAAATTTCCAGATATGCCCTGGAAATGTCTTTGAAATGTCTTAAGTGCAGTATCCCAAAGCTACTGTTTTATTTTGTTTATTGTATAAACAGCAGTGAAGGATTTCAATCAAAGTGCAACTCGTTCATGACTCGCATCCAGAACTTGAATCAACCTGGTAAAGCAAAAACATAAAGTGTAGTCAATGCTCATTTGAAGCCCCATCTGCCAGGCCCTTGAATTTTGTTCCGTTAGCCGTTTCCGTTTGACATGTAAACTGTATTTTTCAGGCTGTTCATTTGAAGAGGACAATTACACAATCTTTTGTGCAGCACATTCAAGCAAGGTGAGAAAAAGCAGAAATAGTTGGTATTTTAAACCTGACAATGGGCGATAGAAGAACATGAATGCAGCTGCTTTATCAATTTGTTTGTTTGTGCATAAACATTATTTCTGGTCACAGATACAAAGGTAAACCGTATCACGACGATAAACAACACGACGTAAAAACTAACCCCGGCCTTATACATGATATTGTTCTATAACATTTGAGATTTAACAGTTATTTTGCATTCATTGATATTTATTATTTAGACGAAACCTCATACAGCGTGATCTCTGAACTTGTCAGTCGGAAAGGTTCTTCTAAACACATGCAAGGGGCTTCATAGCAGGACATCTCTGATTTTGTTCTTGTGTTCCTTGCTGTCGGCATTTCATTCCCGCCCCCTTGCACCAAACTCCTTCAGGTGCTGCTTGCTATTCACCTGTTATTTTGGCTTTGATTTAGGTAATGATTCACTCTTTCAGTAATGGCATTTATGTTTTTTAATTACCGCATTTTAATTGTAGACGGAGGTAGAGTACTTGAGTAACATTTTACAATTTTCACTAGTTTGTTTTCGAACGCAAAGCTCTGCTCGTGTAACCCACCAAATATTACCCTAGAAAAATTCAGGCAAAAAGCTTCCTTGAGTTAGTATATGAGTCCCGCGGCTTTTATTGCAAGGTTCACGGTATCGTGATGTCTTGCCAATTCACGTGATGTCAAGATCTTTTACGCGATTGGTTAATTTATCTTGGGTTCTTGGAAAACCGTGCACGCTAGCTTTGTAGTTGTCGTGGGAAATACTTTTGTTCTTTATTATACATGCATCAATGGAAATTTACCGTGGTGAATTTAGCAGGAACGGCAGTCACACACGGAGAAACAGTTTACCGTAGTGAAGGGCTCTTTTACCTCGGTAAACAGGTTGTGTGTGACCTCAACTATTGTGTTGTTTCAAAAAACCTACTGACGTAATCCTTGCCATAATGGGGATGTCAAACTAGGCGAAGGTACTTTTATGATAGTCAGCTTTGTGGTGTGAAATCATTTGATATTATTTCACTAAAGCGGAACAGGTGCTTTAAATTGGCTGACTCAAGACTTTCTCCAACCCTCCCCCGCGTATGTTTTGTTATTTCCCTTTATATGTATACACAGTTTGATAAATTTTTAAGTTGTACACCATGGAAAGTTGGTAGAACTCTGAGGTTTCGGACTGTAGTCCTTTGTCGGAGTGAAGTGAAAGGACAGCAGTTTATCAAACTTTTTCTATGGAAACACCGAGGAAGCATCCCATTTTATCCTTTTTATATATAGCTTAATTTTGTGAACGATATTTAAGTCAGAAGCTTATCTTGCTAGAAGCTCATAACTTCCCTATTTATCGTAAGACTTCTGGGGTCGCCATTTGAGGCAAGCTATCGCTTTCGCTCACCAACTCTCGCGCACAGCAGAACTGGACTGGGTTGTTCAAAGGCTGGTTAACTTTAACCGTGGGGTTAAGCTAAAATTCAAGCATTAATTTCTATTTTAAGCAAATATTTGCAGTTCTTATGAAAAACTTTTCAGATTTTCCTAGTAAAATATTTGCTAACAATTTGTTACAGTTCAAATCAGTCTTTACAAGGTTGGAAACAAAAACATGAGTTATAAATTTAACCCTCGGTTAGTGCTAGCCGGCCTTTGAACAACTGGGCCCTGATTTGTGTGTGTGTTGTTTACTTTTGTATTAAGAATGTGAGAATGAAAAGTAACAGAGAAACTTTGGATTGTGCAGTAGTGTACAAAATTTGGGGTGTTTTTAACCGCTTAAGTGAGAGTTATTGCTCACCTCAAGTAATTTAGGCGAGCTTTTTTCCAGTTGCCAAGGATTTTCAAATAGCAAGCCCTGAAACCTGACCCTGCCGTATAGTCGGTTCACGAGAAAACATTTTCTGCTTTTACATCTATTTGCAGTGAATGCAACGGAACAAGTGTTGCTAAAAATAGTGTACACTACGGAAAAGAAGAGTGCGAAGACCTCAGAGCTCTAGAATTCAGTTTCATGGAAGAAGAACTTCAGAGGGACTTAGTCCAAGACCCAGTATTGGTGATTGAAAACCTGGGATACACAGTCACTCCCAAAACAGACGGTCGGAGGTGAAAATTTGCTTGGCGATCACAAGATTTCATAAATTTTGCAAGTTACCCTTGCAAGTTAATTTCTCTCTTGTTGGTTTTGATTTTTGAGAGAAATAAGCTTTGTTAAGTTTCATATTTTTATTTGCATTTTGTTTGATTTGATTTCGCGCAGGTTGTATTGGTATGTACATGTATTGCTTTTGTTTCAAATGCGGTTGCTGGCCATTATTGTATTGAAGTTAAAAGGTGAAGTAGTTACTGTGGTGGCAGTGTGGTTAGATCAGTTCCGTTTGTAAGAAAAACACATTGAAGCTTGCGTTTGTAATCCTAAACAAATCATTGTAACTCTGACATATAAAGTCAACGTTATAGTGAACCGCGACAATGATTGAGGTTCGCAGCGCTTGTTCAGGTTTTAAAATTTCTTTAAAGTGTCTATACAGCCTACAGGGTTTTGTGTTATTGCTAACTTTATGTTGAACGAGCAAGTATTCCCATTTGTTTTCGGTTCCGCAACGTCTTCGCTACAAAATCGAGCTTGAAAGTTCCCACGCCGGCCACGCCCAATGAAGATGACCAGGAGTTGCTAAGTCTGGGTCTAGAACACGCTGTGAAGTCATGTCAGCAATCGTCGACTTAGCATTTTACTGTTTCATTGTATTTCCATTCGGCTTTGAATGGAAATACAGTGAAACACTGAAATAAACTAGTGGGAAGAGTAGACGATTCCTGAAGTGAAGCTCGATTTTGTTGCGAAAATTTTTTTAGAATACTCTTCTATATGCATTCTAGAGATATCAAAACCGAAAAAAAAACGCTGTTCGACATGTAGACACTTTAAATTCAGAGGCATGTTAACACTGGGGAAAGCATTTAGCATTTTTGAAATTCAGTTTGGTAATCATTCAACAAATAAAAGGTGGTGTAACTTTTGAAAATTCAAGTTTGTTCAGTGATTTTATGGCTTTAACGTTTAAAGTGGTGAACTGCAAATGAACCTGATTTCAAATTTTACTCTTTAGCTCGACTTTGATTTCCTATTTGCAGTTCCAACGGAATTTCAGTTTTAACTTGTTTTATTTTAAATAAAAAAAAATTCAGTTGTAGACACTCAATCGTTTTTGGAAGATAAAGGAAAAGAGGAGTGTGCCCTCTTTGGTCATATTTTGAAAGATGGTTCTCTTAGTTAACCAGCACTGCTCTTAGGCCTACTCTGGGTCTTTACGTCGCCTAATATCGCCAAATATAGCCTAATATTACCTAATATTATTGCCTGATTTTGCGAAAAACTCAGTATATTGCCGTATATTGCCCAATCTCGGGTAATATCGCTCAATATAGCCAAATATCGCCTAATATTATTGCATGATTTTGCACAAAATTCCCTATATTGCACAATATCGCTTAATATCGCCCAACATAGCCTAATATCGCCTAATATTATTGCGTGATTTTGCCAAAAATTCCTTATATATCGCCTTATATTACTCAATATCGCCCCCATCGCGGCGATGTAAGGACCCACAGCAGGCCTGCTCTTGTTGTTGTAAACGCCCCAGTACAGTTAGGTACAGTTTTTTAAAGCAATTTTACAAGAAAAAAAGAGTACGTGTTTTAAAGCAATTTTACAAGAAAAAAAGAGTACTTTAACGGGATTGATTGTGTTACAATTAAGAAAGAATTGACTTCACACTGGGGTCCAATTGATTACATTAGCAGCTCCAGTCTTCAGGGTTCAGTTATTCAAAAGCTGATTAACACAAACGCAAGGTTAAAATTTTAACTCTTGTTTCCAACCTATTGAGCCTTGATTTGAGATGTAATCTTGGGACGAACGAACCATAAATTTTTCCTTAGGGGAGAAATTGCTGTTAGAAGTTTGTCTCAACCTAGGGCTAGGGTTAACCCCGACCAACCTTTGAACAACATATCACTACAGCAAGTTGGCGTTAATAGTTAGCCTGCTCAAAATATAGCCAATGGGTACTCCTTTGCCAAAGACACCAAAGCTTCTTAGAAATATTAAAGTTTTAATTTGGAAATAAAGGCTCTTTAAACTCAAAACGCCAATTTTTGGATTAGCTCGGGCATATATTGCGTCCGCGACGAATAGTAACACAAAATTAAGCTTAACTTCATTTGAACGATATGACAAGCTTCTTTATTTCCTAAAATCGATGCTTGTGCGAATAAACGATCATGTGACGGTATGGTCGCCGCGCTTTATTGGGATTGAGTACAAATTGTATTTGGAAGCCAATATTGCTTAAACTAAATTTAGAGAACGTATACTGAGAACTATTCGATAAGAAAACCAATTATTTTTTATTTGACAAAAATTTTTTTTTTGAACTTCAGTTGAGAAAATTGTTTACAATTTTCACCATAAGGAATTTATGCTAAATGAGCCGTATGCTCCATTTATTTCATAAGGTCAACGTGAAACGCACAATAACAACAACAAAATATGTCGAAATCTGGGCCAGTTTTCCCATGGAGCATAAGGGAAAAACTCGTTACAAAGAATACCAAATGAATGTTCGTGTAATATTGATGTATATTAGGCCAAATAAAAAATTCCTGGTTCTAATCTGAAACTTTTGGAAATGTAAATGCGGCGGGCGCTTTTTTTGTTTTGCTTTTCTGCAGTGCAGAATCTAGAAAGCACAGCAAACGAGTCATTACGGCTTACCTCACGCAGCAGAGCTGTAAAAATACTTGGTTTCTCCATACATTTTCTGTATTTTAAAGAATAAATAAAGTAAGTGGGGTGCTTATCACAAACTGGGATATTTTTATTTGGCCACATGCACATTTAGTTGCAGTAATTTAAAAGAATACGCCGTATTCGAAAGAGTTAGTAATTTCTCATTATCCACATTCCAAGTCAATCTTATTTTGAACAGTTTTATTTTATAATTAGTATTCACGCCAAGTTTCTGTGATACAAAAGCTATAGACCTTTATCACGAATGGAGGCAATTTTGATATTCTTTAGTTTACATTCAAATTAGCACTACTAGCCTCGTTTTAGATAACATATTCTTTTGAAAGTTTAACTCAAGAGCGAGGCTAGCAGTGCTAATTTGAATGTAAACAAAAGAATATTAAAATTGCCTCCATTCGTGATAAAGGTCTATAACAACATTTCTTGCTGATGATAGTCATTTGTCCCATATTCTACAAAACCCCATGTTTTAGGCTGTGCATTTTATAAATATTTGTAGTCGCGTAGATTTTGGAACGCACGGTACCTTGCGAGAGCAGATTACGCTTTTGTTTTGATTTGGTGTATCTTCGTTGAGCCCTGTTGATATTTTACTTTGTTCATTTTAGAACTGCTTTATGAATATAACAGCTCATAACTTTATGCTATGCAAAAAGAGATAAATATGAGCAATTCAGATTTAATAAAATATACTTTTTCATTTTTTGTGGGTCATTCTTGCATTGATTCCGTTTAGATGCTGGTTTTAATTTGTATCGTATTAAAAGTCTTGCAAGACAAAATAAGGACCAATCCACGCGAGACGCTTTTGCATGTAAACCCAGAAATATAAATACGTATTAATAACGATTTTTGCAAAGTACTTAAAATGAAGAATAAATACGATATGTTACAACTAATTTGAATATGAACAAGAGCTATTACAACGTTAGATATCGAACAAAGACCTTGGCTCGTAGTGAATCTATATATTTAAGTTTGGTTTCCTTTTATGGATCAATAGCATTGTTTTTGTGTGTGTGTGTGTGTGTGGATTGATTAATCAAACTTTTGAGCGTTTACTTAAAACGAAGAACAACGCTAGTATTCGAGACGTTTCGCAGTTTAATCAATCACATGTCCAGTCCGCACATAAATGATGCGTAAACGCTCAGTTTTCAAAACGGCTTTTCAAGTGTGTATTTACATATCGCCTTCTTGTGGGCACTCGTTCCCAGGGTCCTCTCTCTTCCTCCTTTCTCGAGGGAGGAAGAGAGAAGACCCTGGAAACAAGGTTTTAGTCGGCACTCGTCAGTGGTTATTTACGTAAACGCAAGATAACAAATCTCATTTCCAGTCCTTTTGGAATAAAGGAAACAAAAATGGCGGATGACCTGTTTGGAAAATGACTGCGAATAATCTTGTTACTGCGCATGTTCACTGGCGAGGATCCACAAAGCTGGTGAGACGATATAAAAACTAACGTGTGGGCAAAAAGCGTTCCAGCCGTTTACTTTTAGTCGTTTATGAAGCGTCTTCGTGTGGACGGGACCTAAATTTGTTAGAAATGATTTAAAATGTACGAGCTAATTCTTTAGCAGGAGATTGTGAATGGCCTTTTGCGTAACCCAAATCTAATGCCTTTGTTTTGGCCCACGAAGAAGGCGGTCTTTTGACGAAGAGCAAAAGTTGAAAAATCGGGCTCCATGTTGGTCGAGTTCGAGAGGACTGGGGAAAGGAAAACTCCCACATCCTCCCCCGTCTCTTCGATATGTCTATATTTCGCTCATTACAAGACCGCCAGCTGCGGCAAGCTACCTGTGATTTTGCGTTTTGCGTTTTTAGGGTTTAAAAACCGTTCCCCAGTGGAGTTACCTGAACAAATGAAATTCTCTTCCATTGCGTCCCAGTGAAACCAGCAAAAACCAGTCTTGACGTTAAAAACAAACGTTCTGTTTTAGGGACCCTCACTTTTTAGAATTTAGGAAGGACTGGTGATGTTTATCCCATGCAGCCCCAAATCATCTTTTTAACATCTAACTTCTATTTGCATAAATCAAACAAAATAATGTAAATGGTAATGAGAAATAAAGAGTTGGTCACGTGGAAAAGCAGTTAAAGTTGAAAAACTAAATTCTCCCAAACTGCTTATATAGAAACTATGGAACTCAGTTGGGAGAATTTATCAACACGTCAATTGTAGTGTTTGTGGCTTAAAGTGTTAAGGTGTCTTCTGAAAAAATGGTTGGCGGCGGCGTGGTTGGCGCAGTGGTAAGTTCTCAGCCTTCTAACCGCAAAATCCCGGGTTCAAATCCCGGATCAGCCAAGTTGACTCAGCTTTCCATCTTCTCGAGGTCGCGTCGCTAAAACCTGCCGTGGATTAGTGTCCCCTTAAATTATACTTTTTTGAGTGACCCCCTACCCCCTATTTACTAATTTTTAGCTCGTGGGGAGCTATATTACCGGTGGTTGGGGAGTCAGGATTTAATGGCGTTAGAAATTGAAAATTTGCTATCGATTCTCGATCGTCTCGTTCGTTAGGCGCATTCATGCAATCGTTAAAAGGTCGTTGATAATTGTCTTTAGTCGGCTACCAATAAATACGTTTAATCTGTCACGTGATATTTTGGAATTCGGCCTCTATACATACATAAGCACTCGCTGGGATGAAATTGTCCAGTACAGTTACATTGACGGATAACTGTAGTTTTACAGTTATTGCTAATATACCGTATTTTCCTATTATAGTCACTCTTGAATACACTACTCTTCCAGTAGAATGGTTTCAATGCTACCATTGGGCAAAAGAATGAAATTGTAACAACGTAGAATGTATTCCACGGAATTTAAAACCACATAATTTACAATATCAGATCCCCGACTCAACATCTTACTCCATGAGCTCAACACAGGGTGCCTTTGATTTTTTGGGAAATGACCTCAATAACATGACTTGTTGCTTGGGACAAGCAGATTTAGTAAATGTTCTTTTTTTCAAAAAAAATCAAATGTTTGCAGTTTTCGTTAAGTTAGGCATATTTATCTTTGTAAATTTCAGGAAAAGGATTAAGTGCCAATTTTGAATCCTAGTTTCCATTCGAAGTTAGATGGAAGTCTTGTCAAACAGTAATGTTGCCACCCTTTAGATGTAAAAAAATAATTGCTCATTTTTGATCGTTCTAAAATCTTTATTGAACAAATAATCCCTCTTCGGCTTTTAAGAAGTGCTACTACAGATTCTTCAACATTTTTGATTTACTGTTACCACTACGTGCCAGTTCATTAAGGTTGACCCCGATTCATGATATGAGCTGGTCCCAAGACACTTTAACAATAACATGCATGTGTGCTTATTGTGTGTTTACAGGCTACAACACTGTCGACACTATTTGCTTTTGTGTTTTATATGTAGGAATTTGGCCCCCTTCGACTTTTTTGGGAACATTCCCATTGCTGTCTAGGGTTACGTTTTCGATTAAGTTTGCTTTGGGCAAAATCAGGCAGGACGTTTTGTTCTCCCTACATTGCCAAATATTGTTAGCCTGCAGTACTCCCGTCTCGTGAGCGCCATTGCCATATCCCCACCATTCCTTGCTAGTCGCCTCTCCAGCAAAGTACAACCTCCCCACTGGCGTCTGCAAGTTGTGAAAGTCCTCGTCCATCATACCGGGTGTAGCGTAGGAATAGGAGCCCTTTACATACGGGTTTTTAGACCAGCCACTAACGAAGATATCTATAGAATACATAATTAGCGACCGAGTTAGATTTTGGTTAGATTTTAGTTCAGGGGAGTTGTCTAGTCAAAGTCAACATTTGGATTGCTTCAGTTTGACACATGGGATGGTTTCTTCGTTTTAGGTTGAAATTCAAAAATTTATATCATTGAAACTCAGTATTAAGGCGAGCGAACGTTCACGAATATTTTCAGGTTTTTGAGAGAGATTCAAGGTAAAAGTATTGCGGGGCAAATTTGTATTTTTAATGACAATTGAGTTTTTTGGCTCTAAAATTGCACAACTTCAAAATTTTTGGAATTTGGAATAACTAACGTCTATATATTCGTGTGGTAAAAACGAAATTCCTTCATTATTTAAGAAATAAAACATTTTCTCTGTGCTTTCATTGTCTGCTGAAAATCGAGGCTAACGTTTGGGAGAATTCGAGAGCAGATCACTGAAAACCAGAGACGCAGTTGAGGTTTTTCACCTGCTCGAGAATTCTTAGAAACTTTACCGAATAAATAAATCATTATTTTCCGACATACGAAGCACGTATAGTTTTTATTCTCATAACTTGACGACGGTCAAACATCATTTTCGTGCTTCATAGCGCTATGAAAGCACACTTGTCGATCAAACAAAACGCATGTACTATCTGAATTATTCTGTGAAGAAATAGTAATGTTCTGCAACAGCCAATGTCATTTTCGTGTTTCATAGCGCTATGAAAGCACACTTGTCGATCAAACAGAAGGCATGTACTATCTGAATTATTTCGTAAAGAAATAGTAATGTTGTGCAACAGCCAATGTCATTTTCGTGTTTCATAGCGCTATGAAAGCACACTGTTCGACCAATCAGAACGCATGTACTATCTGAATTATTTTGTAAAGAAGTAGTAATGTTGTGCAACAGCCAAACGTCGTTTGCGTGTTTCATAGCACTATGAAAGCCCACTTGTATCTTAATTATTTCATAAACGCACTTTGAATCCAGACAGATGTATTAAAGAGGCACCTAGCACGGCCGTTTATTTTTGGTGAACACCGAGCAATTTATCAAAATTCAATTTATCAAAGAGTGAAATTTTTGTAGAGAGCATTTCAATTAAAGTTCTGAGGACAATTTGCCACTCCTTCTGATGAAGAAGACATACAAAAACAAAGAAAAAAGATGTCTTACAAACCTTTGGGATTAGGAATTTTAGAGCCAAATACTTTTTGCAACTCAACCATTATTTCCTCCTGAGTTTTCGATTTTTCTTGATTCTCAACTCTCAGAGCCTGCTCTCCTGTCACTGTTACGTGCAGGATACCCGAACCCGACTTGGGATCAATTTTCTATAAAAACAGTATTAAAGACATCATGGTTTGACAATGTAGTTTGTTATATAGCTAGTGCGTTTTTTACTCGAATGCACGCTCTCATTGGCTAAATCGATGTCACGGCTGGTCAACATCTCTGCCAAAAATGAACATTTGTTTGACCATGTTGACTCCGCTTACCATCCTTATCGGTAAAATGAGTACCAGCTTCTTCTGGGCCCGGTTGTTCAAACATCGATTAGCTTAATCCTGGAATAGTGAAAAATTGAACAGCAGAATTTTGAGGGCCTGCTTGTGAAAGTTAATTTTTTTCTTGACAGAGTTACTATGTTTTAATAAACCCTTTTGTAAGGTGATGTTTGAGTTTAAACTATCGGCTATAATGCAATGAAACAAAATAGCAGGTTCAATTCTAACCCAGGATTAGAGCTAATCGTTGTTTGAACAATCGGCCCCTGTTTTAGGGGAGCTTATATTCAAATTCCTTACATTAAAATGAGAGCAGAAGCACCTCAAGAAGAGGAAATCTTTGTTTATATGAATTTTTAGGTCAAAAAGGTGAAAAACAACGAGAAGATTGGTGCACCAACTCACTCGGCTCAACTCGGCAACTGAGTAAACTAAAGGAAAACAGAATGGTCCCAAGGCAAAGATAAGTTTTTCAGTAACAAAGTTTTTCAGTTAAAGTTTCTTTAATCAATTGTTGAACGTTATTCAATCTTAAACCAAAGTGATTGATTGCGACAACAACCTTTTGTATAAATTAAAGGCGAGTATTCACGATATGAAAACTATGAAAGCAAAATATTAAATAATGTAGTTGCGCTAATAACCGGTCGATTGACGCTCCTTTACCATGGAAACAGGTACCAAGGGAATAAAACTCAAAAAGGAAAGACGCTGTTAATTTTGTATTACACACTTACATACATTCCAACTCTCCCGTCTTGGCCGGAAACCTCCCGTTTTAGGTGATTAATATTGATTCCGGCCTCCCGTTTCTTCCTATTATCTCCCGTTTGTCAACTTCATAAATTTTTTTACACATTTTGTAGTGTGTTACGTAGCTCAGCAGGTAAGGTGCGCGCTTTGTGAGCGTTAGGTAGCAGAATTGTTGAAAAAATGCAAGACTGCTTGTCGA
>JAOCPT020488787.1:0-12600 GCA_026546935.2 Palythoa grandiflora
TCTTAAATTGTTCTTAAATTTTGGCAAATTTGAGCCTCGTTGTTCTTATAAAGTTGTTCTTATAAAACAAGCGTGTAGTGTGTAGACTTGTCAAAGGAAGCGAAGCAAAGCGAGGAGTGTTTTGAAAGTAGATTTGCGGCAAGAAACCAACAAGGTTTTTGGTTCCTTTTCCCTTGTTCAAAAGCGGAAAACTTCTCGTAACCAACACAAGTACAATAAACAAGGTTCATTTTTTATTTTTTTCTATAGATTTTAGTGGCTTCTCATCGCAAATCTACTTTCAAAACGTCGATGATTCTGTAAACACTCGTCTCTTCGATTTGCTTATTTCCACACGTGAACTCATTGGTCATCTTTGAACGTTACCAACTCCTACAAAGGGCCTACACACTTTTTTTATAAGAAAAACTTTATAAGAACGAGGCTCGTATTGGCCAAAATTCAATAACAATTTATAAGAACAAGCTCAGGCTGAGGTTTGATAACTAGGAAAGTTTTTGTGGTAGAAAATTGACTAAAACTTAACGTCAAAACAAAAAAAAGATTCGCTGTAGAGACTGCTTAACAATGAAGGTATTTCGCCTCTAAATTCAGCCGTACAATACATGTGTGGCGCAAGGAGTTTCATGTTCCAATACCTTCTTTTATTTTGTTTTTGCTTCAATAGAAACCGCTCACAGAAGTAAGAACAAATTGAGGCTGAAATCGCCAGAAAATTAGAACGAGCCTCGGTAAAATTTACTGGTTCTTATATAAAAAAAAGCGTGTATTATATATTTTAACTGCAATTAAGTGTAACGGGACATAAGTGGGGCTTGTTAAATATTAATGTTTACCTTTCAACGCTTTTCTTGTCTCAAAGGTTTTCTTGTCCCACAACAAAATAAACCTAGCAATATATATAGTCTCTTAATATCGGTAATTAAACTGAGTGGAGTGCATTTGGTCTGAATCATACGATTGATTTCAAAATTGAACGAGCTTACAGCGCCAATAGGAGTATGATTTCAGACCAAAATTGCACGACTTGAAGCTCAATTATCGTTTAATTATATCCATTTTGAATAAAGTTTTTGTAAGTTAAATGTAATCTATTTTTCTCGTATCCAGTGGAGTTTAATGAATTTTTTCAAAATTGAGGGAAAAAAGTGAATTGTGCTTGGTTGGGCTGGGCTAAGGGCACGCAGTTTTTGATTGTCTGTTGTAAACTTTTCTGCACTGTGATTGGTTGTTCAAAAGAGTGTGTTACAAGCTCAAAAGAGTGGGATAACAAAGATTAATGCTAAAATTATATTGTTGGGAACTAATCAGTTTACAGGAATATCCAATGATTTCAAAATGGATTTAATTAAGTACAGAACAATGTAAAATAGTTTCTCCCAAAATAGGTGTTATTTATTGCTAATAAAACGGTATCAAAACAATAGTGTGCACGTCAGTGTAATAATTATTATTAGTTGTAGTTTGTAAAGCGCTTTTGGACTCTATAGAATTTAAGCGTTATAAAAACTCTGTATTACTAGCGGTTTCGAAAATGAAAGTGATGTGAAGTGACTTAAATTTAATGTACTATCATTTGTCGGTGAGATAATGAGGAAAGCGATCCAGAGGAGACAGCTAAAAGTCGGACTACTGTTACAATGCTTTGTGAACAATTTTAAAATTTGAAACACAGAAATTAAAACTGTGCAACAATATAATGAAGTGTAAATAATTCAAAAATATATATTTTAACAGTGTTTTCACATCTGATTAGTTCAGATGGCAGATTGTTTCTATGGGCGATTTATCCGACTCTCATTGTTGACCAACTTTCTTGATAAGGTGAATAAATCAGACTCTGTATCCGACTACTATTCCGCTAATTGGTACTTGTCAACGTTTGATACAAACTGCTACAGTACAGATTTTTACTGATTGAAATGCAAAACACGAACATTTCTCCGTCACAGTATTAAACTTTTCAATTTGAGTGCATGTTTCTCGAAACACCATTGGCATAAACTTATTCAGTACAAACATGATAATAATAATAATAATGATAATAATAATAATAAACAAACAATCAAATAAACACAAAGTGTGATGAAATATTACACCTTAAAGGTTTGCCTCCTTTCGCTTCTCTCCACAAGTTAATTCAAAAGCCAGTTTCACCCTTTGCATTAATTTCCGAAATAGCATAAGATGTCGAGAACGAGAAGCCAAAACGTTTTAACTTTACCCGGTTGCTTCACCACTTGCAAATGAATTTGAAAAGCGAACATGAAAGACTCTTTACGGACACGTGCTTCAGTGGGACTGACAGGTTTCAAGTCCGTTGCCTCTAAATATTTCCAATTGCGTTTTTTTTTTCAATGTTTGTCGGTGTGTTTTGCCACAAATTGAAAAACGTTCACTGTTCACTTGGTATTTTAGGTACTGCTTCAGGCAGTAGGCGGACAATTCCTTCCTTTGGATTTTTCGGCTTTGACTTCGTGTAGAGGACACAGATCATTTGAACCAATCAAAAGAAAGATAAAGCTGACCCCAACCCCATTCAGCCAATCACAAACCTTGTTTAAATCTGTGTTCTCTACACGAAGTAAGAGCCGATTTTTCAGAGAAAGAATATACCAGCCGCTGTACTCACGATTTAGCGCTGACTTCAAATAATTAACAGTTCTATTGTTGTCCCATGCTCTCTCTCTCTCCCATGAGACGTACAATATTTTGGGATACATGTCCGAATACCGAATCGTATAACAATACTTTGTATTCAATTCATGGCTTCATTTACAAGTACGATAAAGTATTTGCGTTCGATCTGTATGGGATAAAAGTCCAAGGGCCGGCTCGCCTTCGGCTTGTCATTGTAAACTTCCATACCGAATTCCCGATTATATTTTATATCTTTTACATAAAACTCCACAGTTCTAGCTCAGTTATAACATTGAAGCATCAAACCGTTTGATTGCTGTGAAATTTGTTTTAAAATTTGCCAGTCTTATTCGTCTCCAGAAGTAACAACTCTTTTTGAAAACACCGCTCCGTTACACGCACTTTTTATAAGAACAACTTTATAAGAACAACGAGGCTCAACTTTGCCAAAATTTAAGAACAATCTAAGAACAAGCTTAGGCTGAGGCCTGATAACTAGAAAACTTTTTTTGGTAGAACATTGACTAAAACTTAGCGATTAAACATAAAAAGATTGACTATAAAGACTGCATGCCGGCAACAAACAATGAAGGTAGTTCGCCTCTAAATTCTACAGTACACAATACATGTGTGACGCAGGGCGTTTCGTTTTCCAACACTTGGTTTTATTTTGCTTTTTCTTCAATTAAAACCGCTCACAGAAATAAGAATTAATTTAAGGACAACTTGAGGCTGAAGTCGCCAAAAATGAAGAACAAGTGAGCCTCGGCAAAATTTACTGGTTCTTATAAAAAAAAGCATGCACTCCGTTACGTTCCGTCATACTTTGCCGGACAACTTTCGTCAGTATAATAAATCTAATAAATCTAATCATATGTTATGACAAATAGACTATTGACTTTGTAAGAACGCTCAAAATAACAAAGTGATATATGAAATGATAAATACGCGTTTTTAGTTTTCTACGTGCTTTATCACACAAAGTGCTCATCTTTGCAAAAGATATAATTATAAAGTTGATAAAATTAATTCCTCGCGTGGGTCGTGTTCTCTTTCGGTTTACTATTTTTTGTTCAGGGAGTGTTTTAATTAAAGCCCCGTTTACATTACGCCGGATAAATTTGAAAACGGCGTTTTCACTCCGAAAACGTAACAAAAGTTTTCCGTCCACACCACAACTGTCACCAGAGGCAAAAATCGCTTGAACGCATCTTTGAGCATGCGCATATTAAAGGTCTCATGACGCCCGAGTTCGAAGACTGAGACTGGGGCAGAAAAAAACCCAAGATTAATGTGACGTCACCGTTTCTCCAAAAGTTTCGTTTTCAAAATGTTTTTTTCTGAAACGGAAACTAAAATTTTCAAATTTTGTCTACTTTGAAGAGACTTTGAAAAGTTCTGTTTTCGTTGGTTAATTTATTCTGATTAGTGCGGACGGTAAACTCTTTTGGTTGTTTAAATTAAATTGCAAATTTCTTGAATCATGGTTTAATTACGATTGATTGCAAATTGCATTCTTTGTAAAGAGCGCTCTAACAATTTCCTTCATCTCAGTAGTCTACCTATAAAATCAAGCTCGTTTTATAAAGATATTTGTCATAATTGATTCAATTTTCCTGGAATATTGTTCATACAAACTAAATAAAAAACAAAGAGAATTGTCTTTTTGTGCCTCATCAACTTTTGAATTCGGAAAGGCTTTTTATTTCTATATTACGTCTACAAAATATATCATATATCAATATGCTTCAGTTGAGTTTTAAGTTCTAAAACATGGTCATGGGCTCCTAAGAGTATATACAGTGCGCCAGCTGTGTTTCCAAAACCTTGTTTACAAACGTAATGAATTATGAAAAGCTCTTCGGAATCGACTCTTGAGAACTGTGAAACTACTGGCTATATCAAGCGACCGCCTGGGCTAAGCGCTGTTAGCTGAAATTCGATAATTGTATAAATTCTACCCTTGCCACAAACAATACCGGGAGCTGATAAGATCGGAAATTTAAACGTTTATCTTCGCTCGATCTCTCCAATCCTTCTCTTCTCGTCTAGGAAAAATCTTCAGTTTCCGCGATCCGACAAGAGACAAGGAACGCCAAGCGGTTCAAGAGAAACTTGAAGTAATGTTGTTTTGGAGTTGCTGTTATTTGTGATGTTTTCATTATTGGTTGATTGGTAAGTCTTTGATGCGTTTTGAATGCATTTTATTAGGAACAGTTTTGAAAGAAAATTGTATGTTTCGTAATTGTTGAGCTTTCACCGAGCCTGCCAGACATGGAAATTAATCATTGATCGCAAATATAATCATCAAAAACCTAACCTGATCAGTTCCGATTCGGTTAATTTTACCTAATCGATTAAAATCTGTATCTGTGGCCACAAACTCCATTATATCCACTATTATTCATTTATATCGATTTTCATCAACTTCTCTTTCTGCGTGGTTAACACATTTTGTTTTTATTTGAGAAGACGATAGTCACTTCACACTTTCAGAGTGCTTTCCAAGTTCAATCGCTACTGTTTTTTAAATTTCTCTCCTCTAGCATCTACACGTAAAATCTTTGAGACATTGTATACGGTATATTTAAATACAGCTGTTTTGTTATCAATAAAAATTTAAAATGAAATTCGAAGAAAAGTCGTTTGGATTGGCAATCGTTTGGATTGGCAATTTCTTGTTATCGACAACTGATACAGCGCTTCGGGCTATAAATAATTGATTGCACACAAAGGTTTTTAAAAATTAATATTAAAGAAAATAAAGGTAGACCAAATTACACGCTGCGTTTTTGTGACCAATTTAAATTGAGTGGCTGAAAACTTTAAAAGCGAAGTAGAATTAATTTTTGTCCCTAAACCGCAATTGTGGTAAAAAAAACCATTGCTTTTCTTAACAATTGCCCAAATAAAAATAATCTTCCGTTTTATAAAAAAAAGTACAGAAACCTTGGATATTATATCATGTGATAATTTCCAGGTAAACTCTGGTCACCTTCAGCTGCAAGAAGTCATGATGTGGCAGTTTTTTGTTCTCTCTTGCTTTTAATCGTCCTTAGACCTATTGTAAAACTCCCCTAAAAAACTCTGAACAATTCTAACATAACCAAAACGTAACTTAACGTCTTGAGCCGCTGACCGGCTCATCTATCGGTGGGGAATCCCACAGCTGACTTACATTACACTCTTCCCCCTATATAATTTACGCACTAGTGGAGTCCTAATTTCAAAATGTCACTGTAGAGGGGTAGAACCACGTTAGGGTCAACCCACTCGCCATAACACTGAGGGGCTCCTTTGTCTCTGGCTTCGTCGTGATCCAACTTGTTCCACAGGTCTACCCGGGACTTCTTCGTGCTGATCATTTTCTTGAGGAACGGTATTGGGGTTGTCAGTGCATTCTTCAGTCTCATCTTCCCAATCTTCGAATATCAAAGAGCCACTTCCAGGTTGTGCAGTGTTAGAGTTGGAAGGACATATTTCATGTGGCACATCACCTACTCAGCCTACTTGCTCTATTTGCTTGCTCAGATGCCCTGGTCTAGGGTGGAAAGGACGCAACTGTTCTTGGTGGCGAATTAGTCTCTGTCGGAAGTTGTCAGTTTTCTTTACACGGTAGGTGTTTCCCTGTCGACACTGGATGATAATGTAAGGTCCTTTCCATGCTTTATGGAGTGCTTTTGCTGGCCCTTCTTGGGTGGCGAGTAGATAAGTACTCGCCACTTATCTACTCATTTACCCGAAACTTTGCCTTGCTAGAACTATCCTTGTTATTTTCCACTCTTCTTTTCTTATTTAGACTGTCTTGAATGGTAGTCCTGCAATATGACTCCTTGAGAGTCTTTGCAGGTTCAGTAGCCCACTGCTGTTGTGTTTTGGGTTTCGGCATTGTAATCTTCTTGATTAACACAGGGGTTCTTGGGTAACGACCATATGTTAGAAAACATGGTGAGTACCCCATGGATGAATGTTCCTGATTTAGATAGTTGAAACGTACAAATGGAACCTTGAGGTTTTTTTAGCATCTGTCCAATTGTGCGGTTCAGTTTCTTGACTGCACCATTTGCTTGTGGGTGCGCGTGTAGCGGGCTTATTCTCTTTTTGTCGATTCCTAACTCTGATGCCAACACTAACATTGCCGAGTTGTCGAACTCCAGGCCCAAGTCAGTTAAAATGGACTCTGGTATTCCATGCCGACAGAACACCTGAGTGACCACTGCGTCAGCGACCGTCTTAGCCCTCGTCTGGTATGGGAATCATCTCAGCTGATCTTGTGAAGAGGTCTAATACTACTACGAGGTAATGGTTCGCCCTTATTGTTGGTCGCGATCCAATAGGCCCTTTGAGGTCCATGGAGATCTCCTGCCATGGCTCTGTTGGTTGACTGGTACAAACAAAGTCTTTTATTGTCTTTCTTGGTGGATCTTGGCAAGTAGCACAAAGGGTGCAGGTCTGACAGTACCTTTTCGTTTCCTTATCGAATGATAACAAGTACTACACGCGTTGTATAAGTCTCTTTGTTTTGGATGAAGACATGTGACCCGCTTCATCACGCTTTAGCTGTAGGACTTCCGGTACTAAACTGTCTGGTGCCACCAACTGGTTTAAGCTTTTCCGTCCCCCACAATACATGATGAAGAGAATTCCTTCCTTATCCGACAACAAGTGATTTCGTTTACTTAGCCACTGTCTTACGTTTGTATTTCTTAATTTTCTCCTGCCCGGGTTCGACTCGAAGCAGCTATATCACTTGGCTGAGGATTGGATCTTGTTCTTGCTTTTTCTTGATGTCCTGGGAGGAGAATCTAACACACGGAGAAACCATTGTAGTATATTATTTCCGATGTTTGCGAGATAAAGCATCTGCGTGCTGGTTGACTCGCCCAGCTCTGTAGCAAGTTTGAAATTCAAATTCCTCAATCTCTTCAACCCATCTCGCATACCTGCCTCTGGGGTCCTTGGTACTTCGTAACCATCGCAGACCAAGGTGGTCGGTGTGCCACGTAAACTTGCTTCCGAGGAGGTAGTGTCTAACCTTCCGTAAGGCATAGACCAATGCTTAGGATTCTTTATCTCTGGTGTGCCACGAGAGTTCATTGTTGCTGAATGTCTTTGATATGTAGTGTACAGGCTGTTCCCGTCCCGAAGCATCACGCTGTGATAAAATACAGCCAAATCCAGTGTCAGAAGCATCAGTGCTTCGTTCAAACGGTCAAGAGTTATCTGGGAATGCCCAAACTGGGACTGGGGCTTTTGTGAGTGCATCCTGGAGTTGGGAAAATGATTTTTCCCGCTCTGCCGTCCACTTAAACTTTGCTTTCCCAGTTAGCTCATTAAGGGGCTTGGCGATAATCTGGATGTTGGGAACAAATTCCATATAGTAGCTACAAAGTCCTAGGAGGCTGCGAACATCATTGGTGCTTTGTGGACGGGGCCAGTTGCAAATTGTTTCTAGCTTTTTTTAGTGTCTAGTGCGATTCCATCAATTGAGACCACATATCCGAAAAAGCGCAATGACTTCTGGCATAGATTGACCTTTGAACTCTTCACTGCTAATCAAGCGTCGCGAAGCCGAGAGAGAACATCCTTTAACAGCCGAAGGTGCTCTTCAAAACTGATGCCCCCAATGATGATGTCGTCTAAATAAATGGTAACTCCGCTCCAAGCCAGGCCTCTCATGACGTCAGCCATCAGACGAGAGAAGACTGCTGGGGCAATTTTGACGCCAAAAGGCATGACGACGAATTCCCAGTGTCCTGATTTGGTGGTAAAAGCTGTTTTTGTGCATCTTTGGGGTCTATTGGTATCTGCCAGTAACCGCTGTGTAAGTCTAAAGTACTAAACATAGTTGAGTTCCCCAGGGAGTTGATGCATTCTCTGATGGATGGAAGGGAAAATATTTCTGTTTTGGTAACATCGTTCAATGCTCTGAAGTCTGCACGAAACCGGTATGTTTCATTTTTGGCACTAACAGTATTGGCGATGACCAAGGTGATGTCGATTTTCTAATCACTCTTCTTTCTTTTATTATTCGTATTTGTCTGTCTGCCTCGTCTTGTAATGCAAAAGGGGTTCGGCGTAACTTCAGGGCCACTGGCGGATGGTTACTTGTATTGATCTGGAAATGTATGCGGTCTGTTTGTCGAACGTCCGTTTCATCATTTGAAAAAACATCGCGAAATTCACAAAGAAGGTTTCCTACAACTACTCTCTGTTAGTACAAGTGACAAGTATCTGACAAGTTTACATTGGCTGGCGCCTTTTTCTCTACCTTACTCGCTGTAAGTATCGTCTCTTTGTCTTCTTCGACCGAAACTGCAGAGAGTTAGCCAATCGAGGTCCCACTGTATAGCTTAACTGGGGCCTCATTGTTGTTCATGACTAAAATAGGAATTTCATTTTTTGTGTCTCACACCACAACACCTGCACCGAGCAGTACATTTTGTTTAGTCATCTTTTCCTGATAAGGGGTAAACAAGGTGTCCTGAGGCTCTAATCCAAAGTCTTTTGAACCAGCTTTGATGAAACACTGTGAATGTGCGGGGATAATCTTGTCTGCCCATAAACATACCTCGGTGGGCTTCCTCGGTGCTCCTAACAATCGCTCTTCCAGTGAAATACAGTGTCCTCCAAGATGTAAAATATTTGATTTCCAGTCAATTGTCATGTTATCGTATGAGCGCAGAACATCCAAGCCTAATATGGCAGATGAGTTAAGTCTTTCAACAACCAAAACTTTTACAGACGGTCATGTAATATGGCCAATGTTTATGATACATATTACCCACTACTTTCAGGTGTGGACCGTTGGCAGTCAAGGGGATCGATGTTGCTGGGCGCATGACTGCCTCCTTTATTCCAGGCAACTGAGCACTTACACAAGTTAAATCTGCTCCAGTGTCAATAAGCCACGTGAGTGTTACTTTTCCAATTTTGCCAGCTACATGCATACATGCCCCTTGGCGTCAACATTTACTGGTTTAAATGAGGTGATGGGCACTACCAGGTCATATGACCTAGCCCTTCACAAGTATGGCACTGAATTGATTTTGAATTGGGGGCTCTTTAGTTTGAGCGAATAGCGCTCGTTGGGCAATTTCTTGCAAAATGGTTCTGGCTTTCCACACTGCTCGGCGTTGTCCACGTCCACGACTTCCTCACCTCACTTTGTAGTTCTTGTAAAGGCTCCTTATTTTCTATGCTGTTAACTTTGACGGAACTTGGCCTGTATAAAACTTCTTCAATTTCCTTAGCTCTTGTGACTAGTTTCACTAGCGACTCATCAGCATGATGAAGTTTGGGAAATCTAACTTTTAATTCCTAAGATTCACGATAAAGTCGCTCAAGATGTTTACAATACACTAGGAAAGACTCACTGCCCTTCTTTGTCCTGGAAAGAAATAGTTCCTCGCTTGACAAAGTCGATAAGACATCCAGTTTGTCGCTCGGCAAATTCAATGCTGCTTTGCCGGCCGTTTTTTTGTCATCCCATTCTCGTGACGCTGCGTACAATTCGACTCTCAAAATCGATCGACTAATTTCTTCACCTTGCTTCAATTTAAGACGATCGCGTATACTCTCAGCCATAATAAAGGGTTCTTTCGCTGCCACCAGTGTAAAACTCCCCGAGAAAACTCTGAATAATCCTAACATAACCAAAACGTAACGCCACGTCTTGAGCCGCTGACCGGCTCATCTATCAGTGGGGAATCCCGCTGACCTACATTACACTATTTTATACTTCATGCTATCGTCGCACCCAACTCAATTCAATTCGGCGCGGTCATAGCACAGCCAGAGCACAATGGCGATTTCTACAACACAACCACAACCCCCCAAAATCAGTTCTGTGAAACAACAGGTATTATTTTACTTATCTAAAACTATTTTGCAATTGATGTATAAATTGAGCCATGCTATCACCGTTCCGCACGGTCAGATTGACTGTGCACGTGCTATCATCTGGCACAGCACATTATTTGCTGCGATTACTACAATTATAACTGCGATTACGACTACATCTTCAATAACGATTACGAATACAATTATGATACGACTACTACTACGGTTACGACTACGATTACGATTACTACTAGCTACGTTACTACTTAAACTACGATTACGACTTCGAATACGATTACGACTACCACTACGATTACGACTACCACTACCGCTACGATTACGACACCACTACCATTACGATAATATAGCCTCCTAGTTACCTTCTTATGCGTATTCCATGTTAGGTTACTAAAGATGGTAACACCTAAAAGTTTAGCATCTTTAACTAACTTGATACGCTCCTCTCCTATGACTACTGGAGGGAAATTACAGTCCGATGTAAAACTACTTGTGGCAACATGTAAAACTAATGCGGAATTCCTTGCATGCATTTGTCAATGTTTAATTTGACTCTGTTCCTAATCGAAAACTTCGCGCGTGTTCTATGGAAAGTTGCTGAATGTTTTTAATATAAGCAAAATGTTCTAAAGAGTTCTAGATTGTTCCAGATGGTTCTCGTGACTGTTTAGGAAAGTACTGAAAAGAATAACCGTTAATATGCGTTTTTTGTAACACCTTGTTTGTAACACAAAACAGAAGCTATCGGTGACCTGGCACAGTAAGAGAAGTGGAACTATAATGGACCTGCAAATCTGTGTCGTTTTTATGATAGTGTTTTCCAGTTCTGTAACTGTCCCAGCTCACCCTCAGCCTCGGCTTCATTTAGAAGCTTGTTTACCTTTCAGAAACTGTCTGTTCTGCCAAAAATTATGCTAGCGTAATCCACCAAGGTCTAGTTTCAAGAGTTATATGTACATGCAAGAAGAAACGGGACGCGAATTAGCAAAGAACCTTGAGTTGTCAATATAATTTTTGACCTGCTATTATCAATTTTTAAGATATAAAAAATGAAAAACATCAAGGAAATAAGAGGATACTCAATCAAAAGATGACCACAAATTTCACCTGCCAGCTTACTTTGCACTTGGTGGAGATAGATAGATAGTTTATTAAAATATCTACACTGCAGTCCGAGGACTGAATTGCGTAAAATTGGCAATTCAAATGTTCAAAGCTATAGACATTAATAAAACACAAAGATAAAACTATATGGATATTCATATAAACAATTTACAAAGTAATTTCATTGCAATGCAGTCGATGCACATTGTGTGGATAAGAGAGCGCTTAAAGCAATTTGTGTGCAAGTGTGGTAAAACAAAAGCTCTCTTGTTCCTCAGATTAGACTTCATCTGGTTCCCAGGAGGAAATAAATAGTTTAAACTACACGAGTCCTTAGATATGCCACCAAACTATTTGGTACAATGGCTCTCCCGGCGCGCGTGTAGAGTTTTTAGATTAAAGATACCAAGACATTGTTCGTATGATTGCGGTTGAAATATTTTTCGGCCTGCAAGCTTCCCAATTTAACCTGCATTTGGATTTGACCTGCATTTGGCAGACCACAATTATGGGTCCTGGGAAATAAGTTTATTCAGTGATTTGAGAATCGCCACAATTTTAACCTAGTTTTCATTTTTTTTCTTTAAATTTTCAGAAATGTAAGTGTAGACGTTTGCAGCTTCAACAAGTGCTGACCTGAATGGCGCAGAGCTCGAGCTATGTTGAAGCAGTCACTGGGCCTGGAACAGAAAGATGGTTTCTACCAGGCACGGTTAAAGACGAGGACGTTTTTTTATCCAGTGTACAGATTGGAGAAAATCCAAATTGTCAAAACCAATATAATGTAACAGCTCTTTGTGCAGCAACCAATAATTTCCAATCTCTCTCTCTTGTGCAATCTCTTTTACAGTTAGGAGCTGATCCCAACAAAGAATCCTACATTGGTAATATTGTACAGGGAAGGAAACCAACAGGAACGCCTCTTCATGCTGCTGTTCTTAGTAAAAATGCTAAAATTGTCGAAGCTCTTTTACAAGGCGGTGCGAATCCTAATGC
>JAOCPT020488864.1:0-20759 GCA_026546935.2 Palythoa grandiflora
AATGTTTTGGGAATACTTGTTTATTCAATACAAAAATACCAATAACACAAAAATCCTGTAGGCCGTATAGACACTTTCAGTAATGCTTCGAGTAATACCGATAGGCAACCTCCCATTTTTCTGCGGCGTTTCGCTTTACCTACACAAGAATTTTTATATTTTCAAAACTAAAGCGAACACATCAACCCGTGCATGTACAACATGGTTTTGAAACAAAACGTAATGAAACTTCATCTTGGAGCAAACTTTCCTTTGTGCTAGTCAGTGTTACAATAATTAGTTATCCCATCATAAGACTCCAAAACAAAAGCCAGAGTACCTCCTAATTTTCTATGTTCCCCACGTGAAATATTTCTCAAATTTAAATCAAGAAAAGTTTTCGCTAGCTAGAAGGGAATAAACGAGTAAGCTGGAAGAAAGAAACTTGCTTACTTATGAAGATATGGTCTATTTTTCAAAGATCAGCCAATGAGGCTGACAGTTTAAGAATGGCGTAATTAGCACCTTTCTGCATCCATATCGTTGATCTGTCTACTTCTTACTCGGATCAATAATTTAAAAATGTTTTAAAATGTTTGGTTTCCCAAACAGCTTTGTTTTCGTTGTTTGAATAACATGTAGCAACTGAATTATTTTGATAATACGTAAAATAAATCTAGCACAGCATTTCAACAAAAACCATTTGGTCTGTTAAGAAAATATTTTTTCGCTCCACTAGTTTAGAAGTTACTCCTCCCTGTTTCAGGGAAAAAAATATGGCTCTCCCCACAAAACTAGATAAATATATTATAAAAACCCCAGTGTCTCATAGAGTTTTCTGCAACTTAGACTGAAATATCGTAACTAAACAGACATAATTTTTTGTGTGTAAATATTACTTTTCAGCCAATCAGCGATCTCCTGATATTACCATGACAACTGCCGCCTTTGCATGCACTTAACAGTCGCTTTGCATCACCCTTGAAGAATTGTGTCCTAAAGTGGTTGAAAATTCCTGTAAGACACTGTTATTTATATAACAAAGAGAATAACACATAGTTGGTTGGAGATATGGAATTTATTTTCTCGTTTTTAAATTCAATATGTCACTCAGTTCGCCGCGCTCACCCGTGAGATGTCAAATTGAACACTCGAAAATTAATTCCATTTCTCCGCGCTCCAAAGTTTTATTCTGAAAAGTTACTTAAACTGGAACGCCAAGTTGTCCTCTTTAACTACGTAGAGAAATGCCTAACTTTTACTTAGTTTTAACTACATATATTATTCTTACCCAATGTAAATTAGTTTGAAAACTTCTTAGTGGAAAAGCTAATAAAATTGTATTTGATGACAGTCTGGTTTCTTAAGATTCTCGACAAACTCACGTGATCTGCGGATTAAATTGTTTAGCTACGAGAAATTGAACGCTTAACTTGTATTAAACGGATTTGTGTGGAATTTGACAATTCAATAAGCGGGTGAGCTGAAACTATGCCCGGACTGAATCAGTTGTTTACACGCGGCCATTTCATAAAGAAATCCGCTTTACTTCTGACAATAGCAAGTGCTTAAAAGGCAATTCTGTGGTGTTTATTAGTGAAAAGCATTCCTAGTGCGGAACAAACGAACACAATTTCAATTACTAAAAGACAGGTGGACGTTCTCTCGTAAACATAACCAAATGAAACAGGTTGTTAAAAATTTAGAAAACATTCTAAGGTCTACCAATTTAAATATCTTAAAAATGTTTAATAAATATCTATATATAGTTATGCATAAAATGGTTTGTGGGAATATGAAAGTTCGAATTGGATGAAAAGTTGTAAGTATTTCAAATTTTGCATTTATTGTCAAAACAATATGATGATAACAAAAAGTTATCATAGAGTAAATCAGATGTATAGTTCGAAACGAAATAGAAATATAGATTGCAGCTGTACTGGTACAGAGAATATATATGCATAAAAATCATTCTCAATGAAATTAAGTCTGCAAAAATTTCTCGTAATATTAAGGCTTTGCTAAGAAATTTTGCAGCGTTAATTTCCTTCACAAATATAGCTCGCAAGTAGATTGGTTGCTTGAAAAGTTCGTCTCAAACTTTATCACCATCAAGCATCGGGCAAGCCCGTGAAGCTCTCAAAAAACTGAAACACAAAGGCTCAAGAATTCTATTTGACAACGAAACAAGATCTTCTATTAATCATTGTACGTGGATTAAAGGGTCTTTTAACAAGATTATATGGAAGCACACAGCCGGCACTGCGAAGGATTAAGTGGACTTTTACTTTCTCGCCATTAAGTGACAGGCATGCCAAAATCAGCCGTCAAATGTTCCGAAAGCGGCAACTATTTTTTTTAAATGGAACATAACAACCAAGGATTTTTCTTTACCGCGGGGAAGCAGCAACAAGGAAACGGTTTCCACTGACGGATCAGGCATTCAAGTAGCTGTACTGTGTTCTTTGGATCAGAATGGCGACAAAATGATTTCAGAGTATGCAAGAAATGTACGAGGTTTGATGGGTAATGGCGAAGTTTTTCTCACTAAGGTTAGATATAAAGCTTATAGCACACTAGGAGGTTAACTTAATTTTTCCGCAGCAATTTGCTTCACGGAGCGAAACAGTAAGATTATAATTGAATTTCGAGTTCCCTCTATCATTTTATGAGTTTTAGTTATTCAAGATCTTCTTCATTATTCATATAGCACTACACTATTCCTCTGGATGCCAGTGTTTGAAAAGGTACGGCTTTCAAAAAGAGGAAAAATGTACGTTCGGAAAAAAATTCACCATGTGGAAAAATAAAACTTCCTATCGACTGGCTCACTACTGAATATAATATTGTCTAAAGCAATTATCTCCTGAGTATCAACTTGTGTTAATTACTTGTCTACCGAATTAACATATGATTTGTTCACCGAATACTTGCTAGATAGTTTCAATCGGTTTTGACGTTTAATGCATCATTTTAGAATCGGTTATCTGTTTGATGCGAAATATTTCAGTTTCAGTATAAAGCAAAATTATTCACAGCGTTTTTCTTTGCACGAGGTCGATGTTAATTTAAAAAGAATTCTGTACATTTTTACCATTCACGCTCAAATCCAAAACACACAGCAGCTTTTGCATGAAAACTTTTAACTCGGTTTAAATTTTCAGAATTTGCATAACTATTGTTTTGTGACAATTTTTTAAATACAAAAACTCTTGAACTGATACTAAATCATCCGAAAGAAATTGAGAATCTAACAAAACATTAAACAAATACAAAAAAAAATATTTGGAGAAAAACTCGAGGGCATTCTAGTCTTGCTACAGCATAATTTCCATGCAGTCCATTGCGTACCTCATTGTCAAATTCACCAGAGAACAGTTATCCTACATTCGTTTCTTAAAAATGCGAATGCTAACTAAATCCCAGATTAATGAGGCTTAGCAATGCACTAAAGACAAGTGAAATAAATATGGAACGTTTGTTGAATTTAACTTAACTGGGAGTAAATGTCAGATATCATGTCAAAGCGGAAAATGGACGTCTTCATAATAAACTCAATTTAATCGACACTCCCGTAAAACTTGGTAAACAGATCCCAATAAAGTAAACTCGAACTCAAAGTGGATCCTTCAAAGTGATTTAAATCGCCTTCAAGAAAAGTTATGGAAAAGCATTCCGCTAAAAACGATGCTTCAAACGAAGAAACGTTCAGCACAAAACCTCAGCTCTCCTTTTCTATTGAAAGCATTTTAAGAAGAAAGGGGCCCTCACAAGCTGCTAGAGACAAGGATAAAAAGGAAACCCAAAGTAACAGTTTGAAACAAAATCCATGTCCTTCAAGCCCTCGAAACACCGATTTATTGGTTCGCTTGCCATGGCTAGCTTACACACGTTATTCTCCTCCCAAAATTCCAAGTAAGTTCTTGAGGAGGATTATTTTATTTATGGAAAGGAAATCTTGTTCTTTGTTGTTTCTTTTCTGGCCTAGCACCAATTCTACCTCAAAAGATATATAAGTTTTAATCTCTGCTCATACCATCTTTCTTCACTCAATTAATTTCTCACGTTTTTGAAAAACTTAAATCAGCATACCTGTCAATATTATTTTGTAGATACTCAAAGCAACTATAAATAAATAGCTCAGTTAAGTGCAAACAACTCTTACGTGCATGTACACGCTTTTCGTTTCCTTGTACTTATAAACTATTGGAGTATTGAGGTTAAAGCAAGTTTTAAATCAACTATTGAGATTAACAAAAGTTTTAAATGAATTATCGAGGTTAAAAGATGTTTTAAATCAACTTCAGGTATTTTTCACAAGGTAGCTTAAATTGCAATCGCACTCAATTACCAGTCGATCAAATTAGTATGTACACTAACTTTGCCATGAAGAATGAAAAACAAAACTTCGACATTACCTTCCATATACAAACGCGTTTAAAGAATTAAGGAAAGAAAATATTTTTTTCCTGGTATAAGAGAATTCAATTGTCGGTGAGAAGTTCACTGAGAAAAGGTTATCATACTTTATAATTATTTCTATAATATTACTGACCATTCAACGTGTCCCGTTCGGTTACCAACACCCGAATTACGAAACCAACGAAGTGTTCAGTTTTTCAGATACGAAGAAATTCAAGCTCCACAAATTGGATCAATACAGAACGTTCTGTCCGAAACTTCATTTGTTTTACAGCTGTTATAGTTCTTTAACGTTATATATACATAACAACCAAAACCACAACGAATTATTGGTTGTAATGGCACAGATTTACCTTAGGCTATTCCGGAAAAACTGAGTGAATATGGAACACTTGGTAATAACCCAAAGACACTCCTTCTCCAAAGTATAAACTTATCGCTGGTAATTTTGAAATTGAAATTTCGGCCGGCGCCCAAAACGTTTAGTCGCTCTTTTGATATTGGAAAATAAGGCCAAGGAACGCACAAATTATATAAATAATAACAAAGCTTTTTTCCAATCATGTATTTAATTTACAATTACATCAATATATAGAATATGGTGTATCTGTGGTGCAGACAGATTTCCAGGGAATTGTCAACTCTCCATTTCAAGTCGGTGTATCAAAGATCAAGAACAGGCAGCTCCATTAGCTAAAAAGTATATTTGGGATTTTAAAAATTCACACAATGAGTAAATCGATGGCTGTAACTGAGAACGAAGCTAAAACAAAGGTAGTCAATTTTGTCTAATATTGTATGAAAAACAATGCTTTTTAAACACACTTAGTTTTCATCAGGATTTTAATTCTGAATTTTACGATATTCTGTTACAGGAAAGAATATTTCTGTCAATATTTTGTGTGAAACAAACTGAAATTAAATTAAATACAAGATGTATGTCTTTTACCTTTGTTAAACAACGTGCACGATGCAATAAAAAAGAGCAACTTTGACGGCATGCTTAATTGCTATCAATTCGCTTAGTGAGAAGCAACTATTTCTTGTCCCTACCATATGTATGGTCTTTGCGGAACTAAAAAACAACACACTCGAAGAAAACCAACACGTATGGAAAAGATAAACGAAAACTCTTGGTGTGAGCCTAGGTGTTGCAAACAAAGGAGATTCATACTATAACTTCTAAAGGCGGGGAGTGCAGCAAACGTCTAAAGTACGTGTCATTTCAAAGTGGAATCAGAATTCTAACTTCCTTTACCTTTCTCAAGTTTCATTTTACTTTAATGGAAGTTTCGAAAAGTTGATAAAACGTCATGCAAAATCTTGTTAGCATACACATGCGATAATCCAAAATTTCCGTTTGTTAATGAACATGTGCGGGTTCTATTGATAACAATCGTATTACCAACAGATATATTCTTGCGTGCGTATGTCTCTTTGAGAACACAAGGCTAAGAACAATATACCTTTAAGCCAACTATAGAAGTGTGCTAATTGTTTTCTTAAGAGGTTGTCCGCCCAGAATTAGGTTTGCTTATCCCCGACAAAGAAAAAATAGAAGAGGATAAATTAACAAGGTGCGTCTTATTATTGAAAGTAATAAATGCTATTGAAATTAGCTTTTTATTAAATGATGATAGGGCTGGGCAACATAAAAACTGAGCTTAAACAATAAAGGATCAAAGTCCGGTGTTCTTCAGAGAAACAATAGACTATAAATACATCTTGCAAGTTTACGAAGAGTGTTCACTATCATCAATTATAAAAAAAAAGAACGTTTTTAACACAAAACTTCCTTTTGTTCGGAATCTTTTTTAACGCTTTAAGTAAAATACAGCACCGCAACCATTAGCAACCGCGACTATACTTCATCCCATAGATATCAAGCTTAAGTAAGGCCTGCGTTTCAATCGCTACAAGTTTCGTCGGATTTTACTTTTTCCTGAATATTGTATATATACTATAAACCCCGATCGAAACACTGAGCTACTACAGCTACCAGATTTCACTTCCATGATCCATAAAAGATATTACCTAAGTAAAACAAGATTGAGCTATTAAAAACAAAGGAGTTAAGAAAAGTAAACGGTAAATGTAAAATGTAAAATGAACTGGGCTTCTTTTGCACCATGACTCAAGAGACAGTATTTTAAGTAATTTCTCGAATAAGAAGTGGGCAGGTCAACGACAGTGAATGCAGAAAGGTTATTGTTAAACAGTCAATCTCATTGGCTAATCTTTGAAAATCAACTATATCTTCATAATTACAAAAATTTTCTTTCTTTTCAGTTCACTTATTCACTTTGTTCTAATCGAAACGTTTCTTATACTTAAATTTAAGAACATATGTGAGAAACATAGAAAATCAGAAGGATTTCTTGGCTTTTGTTTTGGAGTCTTATGATTGGATAAATTGTTAGTGTAACACAAAAGAAACTTTAAAAGAAAGCTTTATTACATTTTAGTTCAAAACCATGTTTCTGTATTCTCAGTATGAAAATCTAAACATTCTGGTGTGGGAAAAGCAAAATACCGCAGAACAATAGGAAGTTACCCACTTCTTGCTCGGACCATTACTTAAAGACTGACTAAACAATTTTGTAATATGAAGGGGGTCAACCTTCGACTATAACTAAAACGTCAAATATTTTGTTTTCTAGATATTCATGGCCAAAACTTTTCTTTTAAAGTTGCCCAACATGGAGGCCTTCAGAATTATTTCATTTTGGTTCAAACTTGTTGTTGGCTGATTAAACAAGATTTATAACCCCCTAAACTGAAGATTAAAGCAAGTCGTTGTTTTTTTCTTCCAGTTGATGCACAACTGACTTATTTTAAACTACTTTTTCAAACAACGGTTGATAATGATACTTCAGTCACCTCACATCTCCTATAAAACTGTTCCGCCTAAAATAACCCAAAAATTTCGCTTACGAACAGAGTGTGTTGATAGTATATGCTCACCATAACTCGGAAACAAAAGCAGGTTTCACCACGAGGTTTTCAAATATCGAAAGGTATTTTCCCAACAACCTATAAAAATCTGGAAAATAAGAAAAAAAAATATCGCGCAAGATCTTTAACTCTTTCTTAGTCTTAAATGGTAAGGTATAAATTTTGTTAACAACACATTCCATTGATTGAATACTTTGGTTATAAAAGAATGAGCCGGCAGTGGATCCATTTTCTTTTATTTCCTTTCATTGAAAGGTTATTGGACAGAACTACTTTCTATTTCTATGCAGAACTACAAAAATGTCTGTTGATTATCGATTTGCTACAGCCTTATACAATCAATATCAAGACAAACCAGTCCGCCAATAAATGTTCAGCTACGATCAGTTTATTTTCCGAGGCCTTTCGGCTCAAGCCCTCCTTAGTGACAAATAAACTACAACTACAGCTTGACACATTTCTAAGGAAACAACCAGCATTTCACACAGAAACTAAACAAAGTTTATTTTTGTAGGAACAAAGCCAAGGAATGGCCATCGAAGACATACTTTGGACAGAAATCCAAGAATTCCGTTTTCCTCTTCCCAGCTCGCTGTTCTAGAACGAAAGTTCCTTCAGGTTCATTATCTCTCCAGTTCTGAAGTAAACGAGCTTTCTTCTAAGCTTTGTGTGTCAGATCACCGAGTGAAGATCTGGTTTCAAAACCGACGGGCGAGAGAGAAGAGGTTGAAGACTTTAGAGGAATCCCAAAGAGAAATGTCCAAGGCCCATGGGGACAATTCAATGATTTGACTGATTGCGTAAAGATTGGAAATGTTTTTTTAAACAATCGTATATAATTTGTAACCACAAAAAAAAGATAGCGTCTTCTCTTCTACCCATTTTCTTTTCAAACAGTTACTATAGTGTGAAGAATTCTAGTAGTAAGATATTTCACCCAGTTGGGTGAATGTAATTGCATAAAAGTGTCCTTACCGATCAATGCCGGAAATAATTCACTAAAATTACCTTTGTGGGCTGCAAAATCAAGGCAAAAAATGTTTCTAAGTTACGTTTTTGTAATAAATGTCACTTTCGAAAAATGAAAATCTTAATTTTCTAAAATGATTTAGGATTTAAAGCCTGGAAAGCATTGACACCCAGTACCTCTAAACCAAAGTTTAAAGAAACTATTTCAACGTTGCATTTCATGTTGTGATTTTATTCTTCACAGAAAACTGATATTATTTACTTTAAGATGTGTATAACAGCAACAACACAACAACAATAATAATAATAATAATAACAATATCAATAAAAGTTATAAAAATAGTAGTAATAGTCTTTATTTAATGAGGGAATAGCACTTTGTAGTGTGAAGAACACTTACATGCACTATTTGCTGTAATACTTTCTCTAAACAAGTCTCAATCGATATCTATAGTATCTAGCTTTGTTAGAACAAAAAGCACAAGTGTTTTCTTTAATGCTGTAGGTATATTTATCTAGAATGCGACAGTTTCGACAATATTTAATAGACAGTGTTAGCTCAATGTCAAGACCTGTTCCTTGATCGTGATCTGGATGATCTTAATCAGTGGGCATGGACAGAAGGTTTTATAATTCTTTGACTGACTGCCAACCCTACGCTTCTTCATTTCCTACCGTATCTATGTATAACAAGCGACGGTTAGAATAAATTGATAACAGTTGAAATCACTATTTTCCTATCGATGTTGTCTACAACTAATTTCCTATATAAATATTAAATTTAAAGCGATCAAGTTAACTATGTGTCATTCTAATGTTCACCAGCATTTAACACAAAATAAAACCTCTTTATGTGGGCATTTCATGTCAGAAGAATCAATAATTGAACCTATAAATTTGCTATAAGAGTGTAGAAAAACTTTTTATTTTGGTGTATTAAAATGATACAAATTTTAAAAAGTCCATGTCAATGCTCCTAAAGGTTATAGCCTCCAGTCAATCTACATGCAATAAATTAGAAGAATGAATCAAATGAATTCTCCGAGTTAATCTAAAATGTAAAGTTTTGTTTGAGGTTGAAAAAAACTGAAGAGAATAAAAAAAAACAGTTCATAAAATGTAAATTCTGGAACTAATATCATCTTCAAAATAATAACACTGATTATAGTGCAGATTTGACACGCCTATTCTCTCGCCTCGTTTTTTTTAAAGCTAGGTTTCTATCATACCTTACATCTCAAAAGCTCTTCTGATGTCACCACTAAGTATTTAATCCCTTTTTTTATGGGACTACGCACGTAGAGTGAGTTGTTTTGCATTCCTTTGCCAGATTTTATAAAGCTTAGTATCAAGTGCAGAATATATAAAGTTCATCCACTGCATGGTAAAGAAAATCCCTTCATTTATTGTCTTTTTAATGATACAATAAACTGGTAGTAGGATTGATAATGTAACTGACAACAGCCGGCATTAAACTGAGCTGACAAACACACCGACTAAGCAGGGCAAGGGTGATATATAATGCGTAATAGGCGAGTTATAGTGGGGTAAACAACGAGCTTATATAGTAAGTATTCAAACATAAGGGGAATGAAGGAATAAAAACAGCACAAATTCATGTCAGGAATCATGAAGAACAGCGTATATTTCAAAAACCTTAGTGATATTTTAAAATGCCATCTGAAAACCGTATGAAACTTACAGTGTCGCTATCTTAAGTTTGTAAAGTTTCTGTAACGGTCTCATTCAGTTACAAAGAGTAACAGACATATTGCATTACATTTAAGTGTAGAAATAGTCTCGGTACTCATCTGGTACTAAACAATCTGCTGTTGTAAACACGGAATTCGAAATGCCGATAAAAGAAGTGAGTTGTTTTATTGACATATCAAGGATATGGCTTTAGAGTAATAGGTCAACTAGATTTTCTTGGATGCAAAGAATGACATAAGTTAAGACAGATCAGTTGGGATGGGTAGAATGCAAGGGAAAGGAAGGTTGGGTTGGTTGTCATTATTAGTAATGCCTGGTGGAAGAGAAGGAAGTGAAAGTAACAAGTTTGGATCTGCTAATGGATGAAGTAGGTGGAATGAATAGGATGAGTGGAATGGATGGGACGGTGGAATGGATAGGATAGACAAGATTTGTTGGGATGGATGGGATGGGATGGGTACGGTAAGCTGGAATGGACAGATGGATGGAATGATTAGACTTTCGGACGGATGGGACGAATTGGATTTTTGAAATATGTGGGATTTTCAAGTATATCAAATAAAATAGGATTAGCGTTAAAAATAGATAAAAATAACTTAACTTGTTATGTTTTAACAAAACAGTCAAGACTGTAGTGACAGAGTGCTTTCGAAATTGTAAAGTCCATTTCATTGTAGCTATGCGTGAATTAGTTTCAACTATAAACAAGAAGGTACAATCAAATACCCCAAACACAAATTCAGACAAAATTCTTTTGGAAAACAATATTTTTTTCTATCGAATTCGGTTCTGTCGTGAAAGTGAGATAATTACGTTAAAAGTATTAAATGTGCGTTGTTCTTTTGATCATATTATTTGCTGAAGTGTTTGGCAAAAAGTTACATCCTCCTTTAGCACAAGTTGGGTTTACAACAGCTAAAAAAATATTTGAAAAAATCTTCGAGCATATAGTTGCATTATAGGGAACTTCATCTAAAATAAAATATGAAAAACAATGCCGCTTAAGCTTATTTTGTTATCATTCTGGGACTTCAATGCTGTTAAAAATTGTTTACTTATGTTCTTATTATTCTGAAGTTGTCTAAAACCTTTGTAAAGGAGACAAGCTAAGAGCCTTTATACCCCATCCGCTCCAAAGAAAACTTGACTTAAGCAACTGCTGTTTCTTGCAAAGCCAAGAAACAAAGTAAAGAAAACTTGACTTAAGCAACTGCTGTTTCTTGTAAAGCCAAGAAACTGTCAGTTGAAAGGCCCCAGCTTCGTAATATAAAAAAAAAACAATACTTTGTCAAAATGTAAAACAGCCAGAGTTTTAATAAAAGTTCCCATAAGGTATTTTCTTTAGAATTATCCAGAGTTTCGAAGGGGAAAGCAAATGGAATAAAGTCTCTTATATTTTGACGATATATAACTGACAACTGAGCAGTTTGCGATGTTTTGAAAATTTGAAAAAACTCACAAACCACATCGGCGCAAAAGTTGAAGTGAAAAAACGTGCGGTTTCATAAAAGGAAATAAGTAAACAGATTCATCGCCATGTAAATCCATCCTTACTTCAGTGAGAGTCAGTGAACCATTTTGGTATTGTCAATTAAGTGGCCGCATTGTCCTGTTTTGTTTACATCGACATGGGAGGAAGCTTTTAGCGTACAAAAGAATCAACAAACAACAGTTTTGTCCAATTCACTTTGAGTTATAATTAGTTGACACAGCAAGAAAGGGAAGATGTTACCGAAAATAAAACTTCACTTCGCCTGTTACAGTTTTGCGACTCAAGCAGGTAGCATCAAACGAGATTGTCTGGCATCGTCATCTTGGGTAGAAAATCTGCTAGACGCGCTTTTTTTTAATGACTGCCGAAACTGGTGAAATATTTACAAATCGATGTTTTAAAATCCCACTACTCATCTACTACTATACAATCTGCTGTTGTAAACACTCGATTTCCGGAATTCGATATGCCGATAAAAGACGACAGATGATTTTATTGACATATCAAGGATATAGCTTTTCATATGAAAAGACGGCCTCGTAAATAAAGGGTTCTTCATAAATGGACAATGAAACTCTTAATTCCTTTTGCAAACTATTGCAAGTATGACAAAAATCTTTCAAAAGATCTAGAACTATTGTTCCTCGCTTTACAGTATATGGAAGAGTATTTATATATATCTTCTTAAATGAGGTTTTTCTTAATGTGAGAACTTGCTACGCCAGGATTTATATTTTGAGATATTAAAATTCATGAAATCCTAAGGCCAAAAACTGGTTAAGAAAAGAACTTCAAAAGAGAGTAGTCTCTCTTTCATTCCTACTGAGTCAATACAATAAAGTGAAGTAAAAGAACTCAGTAATACTTTCTTCGCTAATTCTTTTGTTAAAAACTTTGCTATCTGCTGATAAATACAGATATGAAGGTAAAGTTGAATAGGAAACGTTTTTTTAAAGAAATACACAAAAGCGGTTAACCAAGAATACAAATTGACAAAACATCTGGTGCTAAAAGCATCTTTAATTCACACCTCCGGAGGGACGACTCTAACCTCAAACTGTGTTGACACTCTCTTGTGTGGTGCAGTATCGACGTGTTATATCGCCCCCAAATCCAGTAATAAAACAACAATTGATGTGTCTTAATTTAAACAAGCGTGCTGAAAAGTTAATCTGCACTCTTGGTCTCCATCTGATAATCTGCTTGATATATGTTTTAGCGATTCGTTACTGCACAATTAATACAAAATACCTCTATTTATTTTTCTATCAACACAAGAATCAAAGATTCACAAAACCGTCTCCTTCTCCTTACAAATGGCGGTGGTCAAGTTTCCCCAAGGCAGCCAAAACCATAACTAATTTTTCTTTGTTGCATAATTATGAACTGAAACTGCGTACTTGCTATTAAAGGTACAAAAATTCTCAATTTCACAAGTGCACTTATATTTACTTTCAACTCACACAGACCTCTCATATCCTCTCATAAAACTCCGCTTTTGTGAACCAACCAATAATCTGATTTACACATAGTTCAGAAAACGTAGCACGGATTCCATCTGTAGCTTTTCAGACCACTTGCAAGGAAAGTCTTTGGTAATTTCTGTCCTATATGTTGAGGTGTAGCAGCTTCTTTGTCGGAAGGGACAATCTCGTTTTGTGAACTTGTTTGTTCTTTTTTTACTTTCGTTTTCTTTTCCCTTGCGCGTCGATTCTGAAACCAGATCTTAACTCGATGTTCCGAAAGGTTAAGGCTGTTGGAGAGTTCTAACACCTCAGGTCCAGAAAGATAACGTCCTTCCATGTATTTATTCTCTAAGGTTATAATTTGGGAGGTAGAAAAAGGAACACGTGGATTTCCACTTGTCTTGCGCTTGAGTGGTTTACGGGTCCCTGTTAGAAACAATACGTTCAAAGTTACTTTTTTCGGCATTCCAGTTTGCTTTCTTTTACTATAATACCGAAGGATATATATTACTGTACTATAATAAGAAACTTCTTTTTTCCTATACAATGTTCAAAATTTCTAACAAGGAAAAGGTTATGGGTGTTTTTAAATAGCAATTAAAATTCTCCGTCCGAAGAAAAAATCAATAGATTATAATGATATATAGATACTCAGATTCTGTAGGAGAAGGGAACAATATTCTCTTCATGGCATGACAGTTTCTTGAAAATAATTTCTTGAGAATAAACACAAAATAATTACAAAATCAAAACATACCTACGAGAACGATCTGTAGAATTAGTTCGCGGGTGAGTCCAAATTGCAATTTGTCGGTAAAAATGTACGAAACCCAAAGGTTTTGCAATTGGATTAGGCCTTAGGCTCTTTACAAAAGCCCTGAAAGTAATTTCTTTTTATAATCAAAAGTTTAAAACAAAAATAAAGTTCATACTTACTGGGAACCTTTGGCGGACTGTATCTTGTATACGACAGCCAAGGAAGGTCGAAAGGAACGGTGCCTGAATTAAGTTTTGTTGGGCATGAGATTTGGACACCGCCAGCTACGCTGGCGGTCGGTGTGACTGATTGAAAAGCATGTCCAGGAAATGTGCGTGACTCATTTCTCTTGCTTAATATTCTCTCTATGGAGAAAGATAAAAGGGGCTTGGAAAAACGTTGTTTCGAAGTAGTGTCTTGAAACGCCATTTCTTTGCGCTAGAGTTCAGTAGTAATGGAACTGTGTGCGGGCTGTGCGCTGAATGGATTTTGTACAAAAGAATTTCATTTGGTTCAGCAATATTTACACATGATACAACTGCTGTCAGGTTTTTATTGCCAACAGATGAGTGAATGGATGACTAAGCCCGCTGTAATCTTCTTTGAAGAGGTGGCCATCGAGCGGAATTAATCACAGTTCTAGAACAGAAGGATTTATAACTTGTCGAGGTCGCATTGTATTTCCTCAGCTTATACGATCTAATTTCGTTGTTGGTTGTCCTGCACTCGACGCCTGATTAATTTTTTCAATCAGCTGTGTTTAGTCAGGCGGCAATCAACAAAGCTCGGTTTTCTTTTTAGTTTTGATTGCTTTTAACAAGCCCATTAGATACGCACTTAATCCGCATTTCACAGAGGGCTAGTTTATTCATCGAATCAATGACAGCTTGTGATGTATTTGTTAATATATCAGCACTGTATATGTGTAAAAAGTTGGATCGCGGCACAACCTCAGTTATCCAACAGACGAATGCCTGCATATCGCTATCGGGGGCATATTTAAAAATACATTTGAGATCTGTAAATGTTCAGCTGTTATGTTTTTCTTAGCTAACTATTTTTTTCTCAAATGAGACCAGTGAACAATAAAATAAATCACACAGCTAAGCAACTTTTAAAAAAGCTGACTGGTTACGATGAGGTTAAGTGTTACACGTTTTTTTATAAGAATAACTTTGTAAGAACGAGGCTCAAATTGTACCAACTTTAAGAAAATTTTAAGAACAAGCCTCAGGCTGAGGCTCGATAACTAGGAAAGTTTTTCTGATAGAAAATTGAAACTCGTAATTGAATTTATAGCAATACAGCAACTACAGCACAAAATGATAAAACATAAAAAGATTCACTGTAATCTGAGCCCTAAGGACTGTTCAACAAACAATGAAAGTAGTTCGCCTTTAACTGATTCAGCCGTATAAGAACAACTAAATAAGAACGAGGCTCAAATTTGCCAAAATTTAAGAACAATTTAAGAACAAGCTCAGGCTGAGGCTTGCATAACTAGGGAAGTTTTTGTCGTAGAAAATTGATTAAAACTTAGCGATATAGCATAAAACATAAAAAGATTCACTGTAAAGACTGCTAAACAAACAATTACAGTAGTTCGCCTCTAAATTCAGCGGTACAATACATGTGTGGCGCAAAGCGTTTCATTTTCCAATACCTTGTTATTTTCTTCAATAAAAAATCGCTCACAATTTAAGAACAAATTGAGGCTGAAGTCGCCAAAAAATTAAGAACAATGAGCCTCGGCAAAATTTACCGGTTCTTATAAAAAAAGCGTGTAGTATACAATTTATAACTGAACAAAATTGTTCACATTTCATTTCAACTTGCTGTCACAAGTGGAGCAACTGAACCCATGCGATCCGGACAATAATGATGCGAACCAGTTGTTTTATGACAGCTAGACATAATTTATACTTCAACTCAGCATTTACGCTATAAAGCAATAAATTTACAATAAAGAAAAACTCCATACGTGAAATTATGCGACATATCGTAAACATTATACACGTAAAAGACTAAATTAGTAAATAGCCGGGTTTTTTTCTCTTTTTTTTAAGCCGACCGACCGACCCTATCAGTTTTTGCTCGAAAACGCGGACTGTAAACGTATATAAAAGTGAGTGGGAATGCCCTTAGATGAAATGATATATGCTTGCACGAAAATATGAAAAATCAGTACAAGTTCACTACAAGCGCTAGTTTTTACCAAATTGATTTTGCGTCTGCATTCATAAAGGCATTCATATACTGCAGAGTCAAAATAACGTTCTTCGTATCTCCTTGAGTCACCATCGGCGTCCCATCATTAAGTAACGTACTTTAAAATTCTCACCACAAAAATTAACTGTCCACGTCGTGTTTAAGATTTATCGTGATTAAATAAGTTACTATAAACAGCAAGTTAAAAGAAAGTAACGAGATTTGTTTTGATTTAAGCATCGTACACTCACTAACACTGGAATGAGTTTTGGTGCGGAATATTCAGTGGTTAACTCCACGTAATATTCCCTGTACTAAATGGTTGTATTGTGCCTTGGCTTAAAATTTCTTTGTTGAGCCGTTTTTGTTCGTCGATAAAGATCACGCAACTCTGCTCTTTAAAAAGCCATTACTTTAATAGCAAGAAAAGACAAAAAGATGTGCCAATTATAAGTTGTTGTTCCTCGTCGGATATTAGCACTTTTGACTTGGAGATAACATGCAAGTTTTCCTTTTACTAGTTTTAGCAATAATTGAGCAACACGCTCAATTTGCATGGCTCGTAAATTATTCATTGCAAATGTAGTATATATATTCGCGGTGAATCGTAACGCTGTGTAATTCGTGATACCGTCAGATAGGCCTCACAAAGATTTTACCAAATCTTTATAGAACAAGCCGGCTATACAGTAGTTAGATGTAATTTTTTCCTCACCAAGATTTCTCCTTACCAAGAAAAAGGGAACCTCAAAAAGAATGCCTTTTTATACATTGGACCATCAAGCAGTCTTTATACCAAGAACAAGAAGGTAAGTATGAAATATATATATTCTGCATGTGCCATGCACGTGACAGCGGCTTACTGCAACGGCATGCATTCGGCTACTCAAACCAGTTTTCGTAAATATGGCGTTCTTGTATCATGTTTTTAAAAAGTCAGAGAAGAATAAAGTGTTTATTTTAAACATGCACGTGGCAGTGCTAAACTTTAACTGACTAGACACTGACTTGCTTGCTATACTTGCTCAGTATTAGTACGGCAAAATCAAAAATTGTCAATCGCTGGTATTTAAATTTAATATTCACCATTTAACACGTGCTGAGCTCGGTGAAATGAACAGAATTGCCAAGTTTATAAAATCTAAATTAAAGTTTTCAAACTATTTAAAACAACCAGCAATAGTGTCTTTTTAAGCACATTATGTTAAAATTACGATTATAAAAAGACAGGAATATTTGAATTTTAGCCACTCAATAGAAAAAAATACATCTTGTGTGAACTACAGGTAACATGTTTTGAAACTTTTTTTTCCTGCAGTACACTGAAAATTCTACTAGTACACATGTAAATGCATTACAAGTACATCTTGCTAGAAGTTTTGTTTTGGCGGAAAAAATCATTTTCAGTTTAAAAAGCAGCGTGCAAATATTATTTTCAAGTGTTCCGTGTTTTTATTGTTTTTTTGTTCCATAGCTAGTGTTTTATTGTTTCAACTACAGAAAAAATTCAACATTTGCGTGTGAGTCAGGTTGCAACGGTTTCGTGATTTTCTCCGAGAAATTCAGCAACACGAGAGACTTGTACTGGTAATTAACACATTCTGAATCTTTGTTTACGAGACTATTAAATTTGGCACATTTTGAAAATTTTGCGTGTTTCATTCTTTCATAAACGCAAGCAAAAACATGGCCTTTTAATAGTAGCAATTCAAAGTTCTTTGATAAGTTAGGTATGGCTAAATTTAGCTTATTAACAATTTTCCCAGAAGATTGACGTAGGTTTTGTATACAGTTGGGAAAATTATTGATCAGTTATTGTCTTTTTTCAAAGTTAAAATACTTTCCAATATTATTGCTGAAGTATACGTCAACACTTGTATTAGATGAGTGCAACGATTTTTAAAAGTCTTTTCTAAAAATTGAAATTCTGGGGACCCAATGAAACAACAGAAACTGTATTCTCGTAGCTCAGACAATTATCTTAAGACAGAATATTTTATTACCTGAACTTTTACGATACAATTCGGATGAAAATTTGAGCATCCAAATTATCGTCTTCAAATCCTTATCGGCTGATGAAAATTATTCATTTGAAAATTTTAGTTGGTCTTGTCAAACAAAAGTTTGTAAAATTGATGCATGCATTCAGTTGTGTTTTAAAACTTATTCGGGGAAGGGCTAAATTTTTCTTCTTGGACTTTTAGACGAAGGCCAAGGTCAAGAACAGAACAAAAATATACCATTTGATTTATTACAAGCAAGCCTGCTCGATAACCGAAGGCTTTTCACGAAAAACTACTTACATATCATACCTTTTGGTTCAGCATTTTGCATGAAAAATTATACCTTTTGTTTGCTACAAGCAGTTTGTTTAAAAAACGTTTGCAGAAAAACAGCAATGAATACTTGAATATTAGATAAATAGAACTTTTTTTCCTTAGTTATTTTCTAGCAAAAATACAATTTCGGTCGGTAGGGTAAAAAATAAATTAAAAAAACCGGCGATTTGGTCTTTTGCGTGCATAATATTTACGACATATTTTAACGTCGAGTGTTTTTCGTTATCGCAAATTTATTGCTCGTGAGTTTAAAACTAAAAGTAAAACAACTGCCTGGTCGATCGGCATGCATCAGTGTCCTGACCGCATCACGCATGGGTTCAGAGTTCCGCGATTTATAGTGCGCGATGATACTGATTTATTCTCTCGGACATGTTGCGTACAAAAACTATGATTTACTTGGGCCATAATTTTAGATTACGCCATGATGAATGCCACAACGCAAACAAAAAGTTAGCATGGATGATGTAATGACTGTGGAAAGGTTTCCCTTGGGACGGATTTGATTGGCTGTTTCCATGGTTCTATAAACCGAATGATTTTTTCAATGAAAACAATAAAACGAACGCCGCCATGTTGGAATTGAGGCGCAACAGATGATCTTTGTTATCAAGTTAAGCCGCAATCACTGAGCCGATCTTAGTACAATGAAACTATTAAGACGTTATTGGCGAAGAGCTGCGATTTAAAAGTTATGAAATGCTTTTGCAATGGCCAAAGAACTTACGCCAGACGATAAAACTTCTTGTGGGGGATTCCGCAACAAACATTTGTTGTCACACTATCACGACTTCACGGAGCGAGTTTTTACCGACGAAAGGTGTGTGACTCATGCGCGTATTTATATAATTGAAGCAAACTCTAACTAGCTATTATCCCTCAAACTTTTATTTTCTTGCAGGAGAAGTCAGGAACAACTAAACGAACTATTTCTGAACGCAGTTAGAGTAAGTGATTTGTGTTTGAAGTTTGTGTACGAGTTGTGAAATATGAGAAAGGCTGACGCATGACTTTTTGTTGCTCGTAGAATGGGGATTATGAGAGGACTCAAAACTTTCTTGCACGAGCATCAAAACACGCGGTAAGCAAAGAGAAACAAGTATTTATCTAGGAATTAACTGACTAAATTATTAGATCAACAGGACGATTCATTTTCAGCTAGGTTTCTAGTCAATAACCTAATTTGAACAAATTTTTAGGCTATCAACGTGGATTTCAAGGAGAAAAAAGGAGGGAAAACAGCATTGATGTTTGCTGTGGAGAATAACAATGAAAAGGTTTGCTGAACTTAATTTCTATATATTGCATTATTAGCGAAGTAATTTGTCTGAAAATACATCCACCCACATGTGTTTATTTTTATTTCTTCCACGTCACGATCGCGATCGGGAAACCTTGTGCAGCTGCTTTCATCTTTTATCTTTTATCGCAGTCACTGATGCTCTGAATTGTGTTTTCTGTCAGCAAATAAAACTAAAAATAAACTATTCTTTTGTGGGCAAATTTTATTACTGTGGTTGAAACAACTGTGTCATAAACTTTATATATGGTGTATAATTTAGAGTGAAGTGCTTGATGAGACATTTTGTCCTTGCCTTCAATTCATATCGTGGTGAAAACCGAGGCAAAACGTTTGGGAAAATTCGAACGCAGGCGAGGGTTTTCACCAGCTCAAAACTTGATGTCATTGTTGTGCTTCATTACACTATGAAAACACACCAATCAAAACCAACCTACTATCCAAATTATTTAATTTTATAAATCTTAAGATATATACGTTCTGATCACCATAAATATAAAAATTGGTTCCGCGAAAATCCTTTGCTATCACCATTGATTTGAAATAAGTTCAAGTCTAACTTGCTTTTCACAATATCTAGATTGATTTAAACAATCCTTTTTCCTAAAACAAGACCATAGTCATTAATTAGTCCCCACATCTTCTGTGTTGTGTTGATACAGTCTATAAGTCGAGCTCCATTTTTGGATCCAAAATTAATACTTTTTTTCCAAGTTTGTCTCTTTTTTTGTTCATGTATAGTGGAGGTTAGTTTTTTAAGCCGATTTTCGTGTTTCAAAACCTTGTCTATGCATATAATATTTCAATTTGGATATCTCTATAGAATGTGTAGACAAGTATTCTAAAAAAAAATTTTGATTATGTCAAATTTTTGCCATGAAGTCAAGCGTTAAAGTTCCAACACTGGCCACGAAGATGACAGGGAGTTGCTAAGTCTGGGTCCAGAACAGGCTGTGACGTCACTTCAGAAATTGTTGACTCATCATTTCAATGTTTCAAAGTATTTCCATACAAACCCATAAAAAAGGCTGTGTAAGACAAAAAATTATCAGGTTTGTAAGGAAATACAATAAAACACTGAAAAAATCAAAGGGCTCTATGAGCTATGTCATCCGATTTCACCTTTCCTGCTTGCTTGTCTGATTGTCGGAGATATTTT
>JAOCPT020488865.1:0-12600 GCA_026546935.2 Palythoa grandiflora
CCCCCCCCCCCCCCCCCCCCCCCCCCCCCCCCCCCCCCCCCCCCCCCCCCCCCCCCCCCCCCCGAGGGCCTGAATCCATGGTAATACAAACAAGTCGCAGGAAACTAGCTAAATTATTTTAGTAGTCTATTGGCTCACTGGAGCTAGTGATTCCCCGGTGTCTAAGAGGATGAAAGTCACTGGGCATAATCTAGTTTGAACGAGTTTCGTTCAGTCTAACTCGACTTTCCCCCACCAGTAATAATAGGAGAAAAGGTAGGTGGCGGTATTTCTCAAAAGGCCTTCGAAAGGCTCAACTCCAAAAGCATTTTCGCCATGAAATGCAAATCTCATTGAAACCAACACCTTAACACGGTCGAGGGAAGAATTCAGTCTCGATGTTCTCTTGTCTACAGACAACAGATGCTTTTTCACCAGCCCGATGTCTGTTCGGCGAAATCACTCGTATATGATTTGTTGTCGATATTTACTTGCTTTTAGTTTTCGTTTAATTAGAGTTACGTTAATGAAATAATAAGCCAGCAGATTGAATATTATATTGGAGTTGATACTCTGTCTTTTCAGGAAATCTAAACGCTGTCAGTACCAATGCCGTGACGAACCAATATGTATAAATTAGAAATAACTTTAAGAGTGGTCAAACGTTTTTTTTACTTGAACTGGGTTGAACACATGTGCAGTACATTTGAAATCTAAAATGATTGAGTTCAGGAAGTCTTTGCCGGTGGTTTTGTTCCTACAAGCATATGACATGTGCTTCAGATGATGATTCTTTTACCGAAAAGAAGATTGCTGTATTCTCTCACAGCTTACATTCTACATCTCTCTTCGAAGCTATATACAGAATTAACTCTGAATATGACGTCTTTTTTAACTCTAGAAGCTTCGATTTTTTTGGCATTAAATTTTTGCTGTTTGCCTTATTTGTTCATGTTTGTTTGTTAACACATCTTTTGACTCTAGCGACAGATAATATCATTACAATAGGTCACACATGTTGTGTGTTTACTTCGAAATTTCAACTTTTTGCGACTAAATTCTGGCAACTTTAGAATGAATTCTAATATTTCTTTTTTACATTTTCAATTGCTAAATGCCATTTTCTTATCATTTTCCATATTATAGTTCAAACCTACTTAAAATCCAAGTTTGGACGACCACTGACGTCATTAAAGTGGCTACGGTTGCCATGGAAGCCAACTAGACGCCACGTGACTAAGCTTGATCGAAAGTATAAAGAATTTTAGTCATATGTGCCAAAATTATGTAAATAGGATGATGTGTGTTGAAATTAGAGGTCAAGGGTCCGATTGCCACCCTCACCCCTCCCCCACAACCCCGCCTTCCCTCCTTGAGAGTTCGTGCAACCTGTTTTCTTCCAGGTTTCTACGGTTAACAGCAGGATCTTGAAGTGTTTGCTATGACAATTATCTTTTCATCTAGGCGCTTCATTATAATTACTTCATACACTTAAAAGGGCGGTCTTTATTTTGTACAGTAGGCCATTTTAGAGTTTGCCAAGTCCGAACTAGGTTCGACGTAAGTTCGACGTCGGAAAACAAGTCGAGCCCAAGTCGTGCTACAGTCGAATTACGATCGAGCTAATTCAGAAGGATCACAGCACGGTGTTTAAAACAGACCTAAGAAGGACATTAATATCAGTTTTCATCGCAAAAATATCTGACTGCCCTGTCAATCTTATCTTAGCCAGACGCTTGTGTTTCAGTTATTGTTATTAATGATTTACCAGTCCTTGATTGGCGGATTCAGACAAAGGTTTCTTTGTTTGGTGTCTTGAAGGTGTTTCATTAATTTTATTGCTCAACCCAGCGAATGGGGAGTAAAAAGTCCGACTAAAAAATTGGGGAAAACAGATTTAAATAAATTAAACTATTGGGATTGTAAAACAATAACTAGATTTTTAAATTTCATACTTTTGACTTTTTAGAAATATTAATAATAATAAAAAAAACCTTTATTTCGCAGGTGAATGGTTAGCGCATGAAGAGTACGAAGCTAAGACACATACATATTATTGGGCATTTTCTAACGTCGCAAATACTAAAGTACTGGCTGTAAACAACGGACAAGTTGTTTTGTTGGTTAGTATATTCAGTTTTTGAAAATATGTAGCTTAGTGACATATTTTTTATGATGAGAACTAATGGAAACAGTTCGAAAATTTGGGAAGTTTTAAATCTTTTAGTGGTTTTTAACTTTTAAACTTTTTACAAATTAGTTTTCATCGTGCACACTGATTACATTAACACAAATATTTGTATAATATATATGTATAACACGTCTTAAGCTACAAATCTGTTGATGTAGTCACAACATTCTCATCTTTAGTGTCAGAATCTATTAGATGAAACCATGATCCGACCAATGTCCAAACGAGTCACTGTTCTGGCCTGATATATAAATTGACGAACTACTCAAAATAACTCTGAAATACTATATATTTTCACACGAAGAATCCACATTCTTTTCCACGATACAATTTATAAGAGTCACGCTCCTTTGGCAAGTTCTATTCAATTCCGGATAACGTCTACTTCATCGAGTTCTATTGAATTCCGGATAACGTCTACATCATGAGTCTTACTCAAAACATCTCTCTAAAACTGAATGCGTTATCTCTCTCGCTTCGTTCTGCTTGAAACTAGTTATGTTCTAGTTCAACCGGTTTTTCTGTAACGTCACTTTCTAACTTGGTCGAAGGCACAAATTGTACATCAACTTCATGATCTTCATATTACTCAACTCCCACTTCCATGATAACACACGCGCGTACGTTTTTTCGTTACCCTCTTGGCCATTCTTCCGGCCATTTGAATATTTCTCCCCTTCATCAATCTCATGCTCATTTTCTTCCTCAAACTTATCGTCACCTTTCTCGTTCTCATCATCATCAACATCATCATCATCATCATCATCATCATCATCATCATCATCATCATCATCATCATCATCATCATCAATTATTTTTGATTCTGGATCGATTCCTTTGAATACGCATCATCACCTGCTCAAGAACTTTCACAAACATTGCCGAGGTTTTCACCAGGCTATGAAAGCATGGAGAAGATGTTTTTATTTCTTTTGCTAAACTTGACAAAGACATACGAAACACGCCTTATATAGTTTTATTACTTTCACATTTCACAACTTGGCGACAGCCAAGCGTTATTTTCGTTCTTCATAGCGCTATGCAAGCAATCAGAACGCAGTCAGTACTGTCCAAATTATCTTATTAAAACTAATGGACAGGTGTAAAATGTTTACAGAATGAACGACCCATATCATGCAGTATATAACAAGTTTTTAGGGTCAAATCAAAAACTCTGTAGCTTGACTGGTCAACTGTGGAATATAATGTGGATCACTCGTAACACGAAATTAGAAACTATAGTCGACTGCATAATAATGTTTAAACTTACTTTAGATTGTTCAACTTGCCCTTTTATAGGCTGTAGATAGACAGCTTCCCATTTGTAACTGAGCTTTGGTTCATTCGCCTCCGAATCACTCATTTCACAGAGTCTTTTATTTGTATCGTAGTTCACGCTGCTACAGACCGCAACTTCGTGCAGGCAAAACAAAATGCATTCCGTCACACTAACTCCAAAATATTCTTTATACCTGTGTCCTTCCAACACGTGATGGGACACACTGTGAAAATATGCCGCCTTCTTCTCAGAATTTGCGACTTCTTGATGAATTGAAAAGATGAACGCAAAAAACCACTTTAGTGACATCCCTTCTTGCTACATAAATTCAAACATTATATAGCTGTAATAAAAACAAATAATCAAAGCAGTAAATTAAATGCTATTGCAAACGAGACAGTTTAGAAAACTCAAAGCACTTTTAAAATTTTCGTAACAGCTTGAGCTGAAGCTGCAAAACATTTTTAGACGTATCTGAAGGTCGCAGCTGCTTAAAATTCAGGTAACAGAAAAGACATATTTTTAACATACAATTATCGGTGAAAAAGATAACTGCTTTCCAAAAGCTCTTTTCGTGTGGTGATCTGGATAGAGGCACTAAAAATAAGCTGTTTTTTACATGTGAAAATATTATTTTTTTTATTGAGGATCAATATAGGTATTTTATGTATAATGCCTTCTTTGTGGGCAACAAGATCTGAAGATCGACGCTTATCTACGGTTTCTGTAGTGATAAGCGGATGAGAATTATTGACTTCCCCTGGACGGCACACTAATCCATCGCAGGTTAGCACCAATAAGTTGAATGGTCTAAAACAAATCGGTAAAGTGCCTTGTTCAACGACACAACACAGTGGTCAGGCAGTGGTTTAAACTTACAACCTTATGGTAACCATTGTACTCACACGGAAACCGCAGGGTCAATTCGCTGTCAACACATAAAATGACAAGAAATATATTACTTTTAACGAAGTTAAAGTCTTAGAATTAGATGTTACCTTTGTAAATGTGGTTTTTCATGAAACGACTTGAGCTCGTATTTTATGACCGCAGACTGACAGACTCAGAAAAAATTGCAGATTTGCAACCCAAATTTGCACCAGACAGCGAAATACTTTACATAATCAAGGTAGAATAATATATCAAGATCTGATATTACCAACAAAATAAACGCTGTGACTTGATTCGGGTTTGAATCAGTTGATTTTTCTCACCTTATCGCGGTTGATTATTCACACGAGCCTCATAAAGCTTTCAAAGTGCCACTCGCTCCTTTTATTGTTTTATGGACAACCAACCATTTTGAAAGTAGATTGCAATAAGATAGTTGTCGGAAACCATTAAAAGAGCAATGTATTACCGCCAGTTCACTAAAACTAATCAGCAAAAAGGTTTAATTATATAATTAGTAGTTTTTATGTAGTTCTTTCAAGTTTTATATTAAAAAAAGCAATTTGAGATTCAGCTGAAATTTTAAACGAACTCCAAAAAATTCACCCAATATTGCTATTTTTAAGCAAAATCTGAAACTTTATCTTCTATATCTTCCATCTTTATTATTATAGTTTTCTGATTATGTGTCATATATAGGCCGGTAGCTTTCCGCCACGACATTTCAATTAATCGACGTGTAACTCAATTTGTTTTGGAGGAAGACGGTTTTACAAATCGGCGGCGTGGTTTCTTTTGGGCTTCCTCGTCATATTTTTTATTTCCTTTCTTTTTTTTCTTGTTGTTTGCAATTTGTCAACAAGTTAGTGCTGCTCCAATAATTTCTAAAGTAAAACATTTCTGTAAACTGGTATCTGCAGTGTCAGTTTAGTATCTTGCTACATAACTGAGCTGCATGTGACATTTCTTGGTTTGTTGAAAGTATATAAACTTTCATTACACGCTTTTCTTTATATTAAGGACAGTACATTTTTCCAAGGCTCGTTTTTAATTTTTTGGCGACTTCAATCTCTTTTTAAATTTTTCTTCTTTCTGCAATCCGTTTTTTGTACTGTTGAATTTAGAGGCGAACCACAAACATATTACAGTGAATCTTTTTATGTTTTATATTGTCGTTGCGAAGTTAAATCAGTCAAATTTTTCGAAGAGAAAAATTTCCCAGCTATTGAGTATCAGCCGAGCTTAAATTTGATAAATCTGAGCCTTGTTGTTCCTTTAAAAAAGCATGTAATTTTTTTATAACGTTTTGTCAAGATTTGGTTTAACAAAATAGCTTGAAAAAAATCAAAGCAAATATAAAATGAAGAACAAGAAACCTTTTTGAGATAATTATGTTGTGATTGTCATACGGTTTCATCTACCGCTTTTTAAAGTGAAACCAGATCTAACTGTTTAAATCAAACAAATCGAAAAGATAAAAATGAACGCTTTTTGTATCCATGACATCTCGATTTCGATCAAATAGCAGATGGTATAAATACATTTTTGTATTTTGAAGTAGGATTTTTACTACATTTTATGTATCTCCCTATCTTTTATAACACGTCACTTTTTCGTCAACAAGTTTTGGAACTTAAAAAAACTTTATTGAAGTTTAAATTTTGTTAGTTTTTCGTTATTAGGTGGTGGATGTGATCAGGTCCGCCAATCTGCGCAAATTTTATGTGCGTCGATCCGGAGAATTTTTTGAGTCAAATCCGAATCCTCGATGATTTTGGCCGAAACAAGAACAAACGTAACTCATTGAGGCTTTCATAGACTACGCTTTACCAATGTCATTCATCCATTTTGTCCAAGGGGAGATTACAGTCAAACACGGCATTTTGGTCAAATTTCCAGACATATTGGCTGATATCTCAGTGAATATCTGGAAATATCCAATTCCCATTGTTTATCCTGTAGATCGGTAAATGAGAAGAACTAAATAGATTTTTTGTTGAGGTTTAAGCGGCGGAAAACTGAATTGTTAGCGAAAAGATGTTTTTAGAGCAGTTTTAGATTTAGATGATTTTAGGGACGTTTGAAAATTGTTTTTAATACGAGTTGATATTTATTAACCCTTTCAGCCCCAGGCAGTTTATTAACATGTAACTTCTCCTTACATACCTCAAACAAAGTAATACAACTGGTAATGAGAAATAAGGAATTGATCAAAGTGAATAAGCTTGGCCGGTGCTTAAAGGGTTAAGGAGAATGGAACCTGGCACTGCAACCGTAATACGTCACATTTCAAGATGGCGGCGCGCGGGAAATTCCAACGATGAAAATGGTCAAAACGAATGGCTTGGCTTGAGCTATACACAGAGAGTTATCAAACTTGAGCTGTTAATATGGGCACAGGATAAAGAAAAGGTTTATTCGATATTAATATTGTTGGAGAGCGAGGGATAATTTAAAAAATTCAGTCAATCTTGCAGGTTAGAAGTCTCTAAACTACAGCTTGACTCAAAGTGGTAAACATCCAGTCTGGCGCCAATGTGATAAAGTAAAGATGTCATGGTTGTTCTCTCGACCGGTGCCTATTTTTTTTTTTTACTTATCTAATTCCTTCATCTTGAATAACAGTTTCTAAAGTATAACTGTTTTTCTGTAATGTGAATCTGCACGTTTTGTAAGACAATCAGTTTATCTTTAAAGTATTTGACTTTTTACGTTGTCTGTATTCGCTGTATTAGAAGGAAAATACAATGAATTGCACCAGATCAGTCGTCTTCGTCATTGTTATTTTTAAAAGGAATAAAACGAGTTTGAGAAAATGCTGGATAAAGTCAAAATTAAGAAACATGCTTCGAATGTTAAAAACAGTGTACTGCATGGACTTGAAGTCTTCAGAAATTTATTTAATTCAAGAGTAGACAACACAGTTGGCGCACGTTGTCGTACAAACTAAGAAAACGCTTTTTTGTTCCTGAAATTCTCAATAACTGCTGTTAAAATAGGTAGGCGGATCAGTATTATTACGATATAATTTACAATAGTATTATTTAAAACTTAGAAAGTTTGTATTCAGCAAAGAGCTCTGGCCACTGAGAAATGAAAGAGATCCATTAATGAGGGTTTGCTTTGATAGCGGTCGCAGAGTTGTAAGGTTGTTTTGTCATTTTGGTAGGAACTTGACAATTAGGCGCTACAGAGTTAGGTTAGGTTTGACTGGAAGCGCTTCCTTAACTTCACTTTTCACTAGTCCCCCTCTTCCATCCTTTATGGATGTTTGGCCTCTCCCTCCCTCTTCCCTCTTGCTACCAAGGTTAAGACGGCAAATTTTGTTTTTACTAAATCTCAATTCATTTAGACAAATAGTTTGGATTTTTTTCGAGGGAGGAGAGTCCAAACAACCCCTTCACCTTGTACCTAGTTGTTATGATATTGGCCCATATGTTTTAGGGGTTAATTCGATTTTGTTATCCTTTTTTTTAATTAATTGTTTTATTGTTAAAGGCTTGTTTCTATAAGATGCTGTTCAAAATAATGAAGGTTAATTTTAGTCGTCGATAATTTTGAAACTTGACAGTCTGCACGCGGAATTATCTATAAGCTGTTAATATTTATGATTTTGAGAAACCTTTGAAATTTAAAAACAACACACAACTTTAACAGATATGACTCCTAAAAAAATAAGCTTCTTGCACGTGAAAACAAACTCTTGCCGCTGAATACCTCAAATAAACTGCCGTTAAAAAAAAGAGACAATTAAATCTTACTGCAACCCCGGGCTTTTTTATTTAGTTCAAGGTTTTTTTATTGTTTATGATAAAAAAAAATTACAACTGCACTGTATTTCAAAAAATTGTTTTCACAAATTTTCAGCTGCGACTGCCGCCTTTCTCAAGTGTAAGGAAATAATTTTGCAAGAGTAGCTTAAAACAAACCGTATACACAAAGGCCTGAAGAAGGCTTGGTAAAAAGTGTAAAAATAGTACAGGGATGAAATTGTGTATGTATAGCTAGGATTGCTCAAAATTCTCTTAGTAGAGGTAAATATATACTTTGGGAAAAAACCTTGCATATATTTACGTGGTTCGTATCTGTAGCAGAATAAATTATTCTAGAAATAACCGTGTGGTGTGATTATGTTCATTGGTCTCTAAAAACATAAATGTTTTAAATAAAAATCCGCATCAAACTGCATGTTTAGTTTCAAACTTATCGTGTTTAATACACACGAAATACTTAAGGCCACAATAAAATTGATCTTCATAGAGAAATATCTGGAATACAGGAGGAGTGTTTTAAGTTAACTTTTCTACATAAACTCTCTTGTGGGATTTCAGGTCAAACAATTTTCAATTAAGTCTTACGATGTTTCAGAGGATGCAACCTAGTACTGATATCTATTGTTTTATTCACCTGCTCGCGCTGTCGGGGAGCAAAAACAAAAGAAAAATAAAGTTCTTAGCTCAAAATTAGTATGGAAGCAACTTTTCACACTGTGTTTTATACAAAGTCGGTGTCATTTAAAATAAAAGCACTCATACACACGAAAACGAAACACATAAAAACAAGAAATTAAAACAAAATGCATTAATAAAACTAAGCCGGTAATGTGGGAAGCCTCAAATTTGTAGCAGCAGCCACGGTAAACAGCTCCTGAAATAATAATATCGAAATCTTTGTAAAAAGCCATAGGTTGTAATAAACTATTTAAATTTTAACTTTACCTGTAATAACATTGAACGAAAAGCTATCTATCAAATCTGATCATAAAGCGATAGTTCATCTATTTTTTTTTACATGTATACAAATAGTTTTGAATTGATTGTTTGTCTAGATTATACGCCATCAAAACCAAGTTATAATTGAGCTGCGAGTTTCATATTAATCAGTAATGGATTTGAAAGGCCGTCCAGTGTTAGAGAAGTGAAGTGACTGAAGAGGAAAAATCGAAATCTATAAAAGTTTTTTTACAATATGTTCAGGTCTTCCTTTTTACGTGAATGCTTATCTCTTCTTTGGGAAAAAATCTCACCTTCAATAACTGTTTTATCTGATGTTTTTAAAAATTTTAAAATTCCCTCCGCTACATGCATCTGGCAATATCGTACGTTTTCTCTCACTGAGCTCTATGTACTCCAAACGGACTAACTTCCTATCCACATACTACAGTTGTAATTTGGGTTGTAAGTGGTTTTCATTCTTAGAAAACATAAAAACCAAAATAAATCTACGTGAATCAACGACAACGGTGATAAACAAAACTTTTTTCATTCATAGAAAATGGATAAGCGAATTTGAACTTTATATTGTATCACATTTTCTCAAATAAAAATAAAAGTGTGATAACGTCTTTGTTGCAGGATTAACCTCATCTTGTTCAGTGTAACGCATTGAACAATTACATAAGAAATATAAATGGTTGCCAGAAAAAAATAGCCTGATATCGGTTCCGAGTGGGAATCGAACCCACGTCTCCCTGTATTCTAGTCAGGAGTGCTAACCACTACACCATCAGGGACCACCACGCTATCAACGTAGCAGTTTTATAGTAGTTGAGTTGGTTAGTACGTGAGGATTCCCGAGCCCATTTTTTCTGAAATGCAAGTGCGGCCTAATACTACTGACTGTAGTGTGTTTCACCTCATATAAGGCTCAGATCAACTGAATAATACCAAATTGAGGGATATATGAAACAACAGTACAGCTCGGCCCAAGCCCATATACAAACATATACACGCTTCTTTTTATAAGAACAACTTTATAAGAACAACAAGGCTCAAATTTGCCAAAATTTAAGAACAATTTAAGAACTAGGTCAGGCCGAGGTTTGGTAACTAGGAAAGTTTTTGTGGTAGAAAATTGACTAAAACTTAGCGATACAGCATAAATTTAAGACATAAAAAGATTCACAGTGAAGACTGATCTACAACAATGAAGATAGTTGGCCTCTAAATTCAGCCGTGCCATATGTGGCGCAAGGCTTTTCATTGTCCAGTACCTTGTTTTATTTTGTTTTTTCTTCTTCAACAAGTGCTTAGAGAAATAAGAACAAATTAAGAACAAATTGAGGCTGAAATCGCAAAAAAAATTAAGAACAATGAGCCTCGGCAAAATTTACTGGTTCTTATTTTAAAAAAAGCGTATATCAATTGTGTGGTAAAAGAATACCTCTTACCTTTTTGAACCGCAACGAATAGCGCATGTCGTCGGCACTCACTTCGAAAGACGGAAAACGAAAACCAGAAACGCCATACCAACATGTATAACAACAGTTTTCCATCCATTCCATTAAAACATCTTTACATGGTAAACTATAAGGTATATCTAGTTACCCTCTTTTTAAGTTAAAGTAAACTTCTGAAGTAAATATTGCTTAATAAAGTACCAAAGTTATCTCAATTATTTATCTATCACTGAATATGTTATCACAACAATAAAAGTCGACCATTCTTCTTTGTTACCATAGGAATTATGCTTAAATTTAGCTTGCTACCAGTAAATTTCAAGAACGGCTTTTGTTAAATCAATATCATATCAAGAAAATTAATTAGGGTGTTGATGCTGAGATTAAGGAAATAACCTTGTGCTTGTCGTATTCTCACGAAATTTAAACAGAATGTTTTTATCTTATCTAATTGTTGCGCCGCGGCAAATGCTATATCATACACGCATTTTTATAAGAACCAATAAATTTTGCCAAAGCTCATTGTTCTTAAATTTTTGGCGACTTCACCCTAAATTTGTTTTTAAATTGTTTCTATTTTTGTGAGCGGTTTTTATTGAAGAAAATACTAAACGAAACGCCTTGCGCCACAAATGTGTTTTGCGGCTGAATTTAGAGCCGAACTACCTTCATTGTTTGTTGAACAGTCTTTATAGTGCATATTTTCAGTATGTTTTATGCTCTCTCGCCAAGTTTTAGTCAGTTTGTCGTAGAAAAACTGACTTTCCTAGTTATCAATTCTCAGCCTGAGATTGTTCTTAAATTTTGGCAAATTTGAGCCTCATTGTTCTTATAAAAAAAGAGTGTATACTGTAAATATTGTGAAAGAATATAAATTACTTTATATATTAAAGTAGGCAAAATTTAATTTCCTTGCGTTTGTTCTGGTAGTATCTGCTCGTAGAGTATGTCATGATCAGAGCTTTCTTTTAAGATGTATTGTATTCTTAAACCAAACCAAGGTCGTAAAATCTTTGTTCACCGCAGAGGGATTGATAAAGTTGTTGCTTTTCGAGTTAGTGTTGCGCCCAAAATAGGAATCGATTATCAGTTTTAACAACTAGGCAAAAAATTTTACCTAATGTAAGAAAAGTTAAGAAAATAAGAAAATATATTTTGTATTGCTAGCAGGTGTATGTGAATCGAAAGGCAAGGAACTAACAACTGCTCGCGAAATATTACTCTTTAACTATTGTTTCATTTAGGAAATAAAACACAGCTACCGTGTTTGCACAGGATGCGTGAGAAATCGAGAGCAGATAGTACGTACACGAAACCTCTGTCTTGTGTTGTGCGCCTACTCGAGATTTCTCTCAAGCCCACGCATTAGCCTGTGCAAACACGGCAGCTGTGTTTATATCTTTTATAAGATAATAGTTTAAGCAAAAATTTAAAAACAAGGCATTTGAATACGTGTTAAGGTCTTCATCCACACAAGAATACAATTTTCTTCTAAATCAAACTTTTGAAGAAACTAATGGTATGTTCCAACTACCTAGTGCAAAACATAACCAACAAACTAATGTTTATACTTTTCACCAGCCTGTGACTGAAAGAAACTGAAAAAGTGCCTTCACGCCAAAAATAACTGAGCTAAGACATTAATTCCTGCTGACTTGGAATTATTTTCTGCATGTTGTTTGTAAATTGAACTATGTCGTGAACCTAAGTTGGTGAAGTAAATCTTTTAATTTGAGGAGTAAAAAATATTTAAAGTTAAAAATTTTTTAAAAAAACAGTTTTTTTGCCCCAAACACCAGCAGAGATTTGCATGCTGCACAAAAAACAACGGCAGGTATACCTGAAACAAGATTCACGCCAAAAATAAGTTGTTATTTCAAAAGTTCTGGGTGAGAGAATTTTTAGCGTGAGACATATGCATAGTTCAAAAAGTTCATAAATTCAATAGTGCCAACAAAAAAAATCCTGCGGTCACAATTTTGCATTATTCTTACAGGTCTTTACTCTAAAATATTTGTGACACATGGAGAAACAGATAAAAAATAGCAAGTGAACCAAACTTTGATCAATTTTAATAAACAT
>JAOCPT020488973.1:0-12593 GCA_026546935.2 Palythoa grandiflora
GTATTTGCATCGAGATCTCCAAACTGTGAAAGTTTGGCAGAAAACCATCAATGGAGTAAAAAGTTACACAACATTTTGGATTTTGAGCGTATTTTAAGCAAAATGTATGGAAATTGACAAAAACAAGTTTGTCTTGTTAGGTTTTATTACACAGTTTCATACAAAAATAACTAGTGTTACATCAATGTTTAATTTTTTTGCCTCTCTTGATTGCCATTATTCTTTCTGCGGTAAGCTTTTGTTTATACAGCTACTTTTTACATTTTTAGCAAAATAACTTTAATAATGACAGTAAATATAACTTTAAAGAGTCATAAGTCATTCTAGTATTACTGTATTTTAACTATATCTTTATAATAATCAGATTTATTTAGTAACGATATGTTAAAGATAATCTAAAACTCTTCTCTACAGTGCTATAAAACTAAAACTTCGCGGTTGTTTTTGAGCTAGATGTACAAATTTAATAATCAAATTACCAACTAACGTTTCCTCGCTCATCCCTCAAAATGGTATCATTGAAGTTCGCCCAAACACTCAATTGCTCTGATATTTAACCTGAGAATTGTTTTACAAACTGAAATAAACGTTAACAAAACGTTCACTGTTTAATTAAAACTTTTTCCCTTTATTGTGTAATTTTCGCAAATATTTTTTTTTTCGTTTTTTCAGTTTCTGAGCACTCACAACACATTTCACTGATAGGTCTTCCAAACACTTTCGCTCTGTTCCTCTGACAAGTCATGGTAATAGTTTCCCGTTGTATACCATATTACTTATACTGTTGTATACCATCAGTTATACCATAAGTTATACCATATTAGTTATACAGTTATCAAAAAGTTGACGCCGCGAGTAACGGGCTGATCTCTGATTTTATCTTTTTTTAAAGAGTGCAGAGCTCATTTTTCCTTATTTGACATTCAATTGAGTTTCAGTATGAAAAGCCTTTAAGTTTTCAAATTATAAATTGTTTTTTTGCTATTTGATTGCTGTTGATAAAAATAATTGTTTAATATTTCAATCTCTTCTCTGAAAACTTTGGCTACGCCTACTTTCTTCAATGGACGGGCGAGAATGGGGAGCAATCACGATCCGTCAGTTAAATCATAAAAAAAGTACAAAAAAGATAATAATTATTAGTATAAATCTACTAGCGTTCTATTACCAGTGCTATATTCTGATTGGCTACCATACTCACTATCTATTCGGTGATAGATAATGGATAGCGATTGTCAGCAAAATGGCGGCCGCTCCTTCGAGGTTTCGGAGTATGAGTGAAGACCATTTGGATAATTTACAGCCTTTTTTTGAAGGACTAGTAGATTATTTTCTACTAAAACAATTAGATTATTCGCTCTCGATTTCTATGGCGCGATAGTTGATTCGCGAGCTCATAATCTAATTGTTAAATAGTCGACAAACACAGTAAACTATTTATAAAGAGATGCAGCTTCGTCATATTTTTGCTAAAAGTTGTGCCACTCGTATCATAGTAGAATTTATGTCATTCCTAACTTCTCGCCAGTCCCTACAGAACAATAAAAGCAACCAAGATGACTTAAATTTTTCCAATTTCAAAGCACTTTGGGAAAAATAGACCTTGATCAAAATTAATATTTTTTTCAGAATTACTGTTACTAAATCACATTCAAATAATTTGAAGTGCGAACCGAGGAAGAAGGGCTAGGAGGCGTTTAATTAAAGAAAGCACCCGGTGTCCTTGAAAAGCTGAGATGATTCAAGCCAGAGTGCTTTGTAGTAATCCACTGGGACAAAATCATAGAGAGTAAAGTTTTGACTTTTCACTTTAGAGCATTATACTACATTTCTACACTTCCCCATGTGCTTTATGGTAATGGCTACCCTATTAGGGTTGTATCTGCGCTTCTTCATGTTGCATTTCTTAACTCTCAAATGACATTTGCTGCGGTAGGTTTTGCCGTCACTCCCGCACACTTCTCCACCTTTCATTCTACGGCATTTATTCACATTTAAACAACGTCTTGGATTTTGGGGATTTCCACACTCGCCATTGTGTTTCACTTTCAGCTGGCGTTTTTGGTTTTTATTAAGGCTGCACTTAAACTTGGCCAACTCGCATCCATTTTTGTAGGTTTTGCCATCGGTTGCGCACACGGGCCGCTTTTTGTCGGGACAGGAGCTGGGGCAGGGTTTGCGCGTAACTGGTGAACCACATTTGCCTGGAACAAAATAACACGGACAAGAAGACAATGAATTACTTTATTCCGTTGTATTTTAAGTATATAAATCTACAACATAAAACACCTGCCACCCAAACAAAACATGTGCATATTGATATACCATATCTGATGCAGGTGTTCAAAATATAGAACGGTTAATTCCATATACAATATAAAACCGCACGATTTTGTCTACTCTGCTTGATTGTTAAAATAATAATTATTAAACGAATAAAAATAAAAATAAAAATAAAAATAAATAAATGATAATAATAAAGATGATGGTGATAATGATGATGATGATAATGACACTGACATTTTTTTAACAGAAGTATTGAGTTGAAATACCAATATAAATTATCTAAACATACATAGATAATAATAATTATAATAACTTACACAATTAAGATACTTTGCAGTACTTGATCACGTAACCACTATGAATTAACTATGACAAAATGATGTTCAGAAATGAAAAGAGCAGGTTAACTTTACTAACAACGCGTAGTTTCAAGTCTCAACATTAAGCACTTAAAAATGACAGCGAGTATAAAATCAAAATTTTTCTAAGGAAATGTTTGTGTCATACAAATCCTTAGGAAATATCCTATTTTCTGATTGATTTAAGGTAGCTGTGGTCACGTGACTCCTACCTCTAAAGAGCCTATCATAAAAAAGATACTTCAAGAAATAGGGTGTGAGTATGAAACTGAGGAGAGAAGAATGTTGATTGACAAGCAAACCAGAGTTAAAGAGTCAGCACTATATAGAACTAACCTAAAATTTTTACATTTGAGGCTGTTCATAGAAATATCATTACTTGATTTGGCAGATGTTTTTAAATAACTTAATTCAGGAAATATTTATGATAGTTTTAGTCCAGTTTGGATTCAGCTGAAACTTGAAGGAGACCAGTTAGTCTTGAGCTCTTCAAACCAATTTAAAAAAATGTTAATTACTGGGATATTCTGTTAAGATAGTTTAAAATGATCTTTCCCATGACTAGGAGACTGATGACATTTTTCGTTCGTTCAATTACGACTTGACCCACATCATTATATACAAAATCGTTCTGCAACATTAAATCGATCAGTACTTGACTAAAAAAAGCTTTATAACGCTTATCAAAATGATACTTGTTTGGAAAAAAAAGGTATCTATAACTATCAATAATATTCATTGCATAAAAGCAGAAGGACCGCATGTGCTAAATATAGTAATAATGTTTGTAGAGAGACCAAATCACGACCTGTCAGAGAAACCAAAAACCAATGATCAAATGAAGCGCTGGCGTGACCTCCGGAAGATATTGTCTATGGCTGAAACCTTTTTCAACAATTACATTTTGATGGTTAAAAGCCCGACTAATATTACAGTAATCCGGCAATATTTACAAACCTCAAGAAGACTATTCACGAAATAATTCCATAATTAGATTAGCTAGCGCTGAAGTATAAGACATAAAGTAGTAAGATTAGGAACAGCCATAACTGATGTTTCTAGTTCAAAAAAATTTCCGTAACAACTTTTTTTTTGAGTTTTGCGATATCGTGAGGAACATCTCTTTGATGTAATTTAACCACTATCTCGTGTAAACACGCCACAATCAGGCTGGACCAAACAGTTTCTAACACTCGTTTTTTTTCAAATACCACAGTCAAATTGATGATTGTTTGTATTGCCAAGTTCATGGGGTAATAAAACGTCCTGGAGCCGCCATGAATTATAGCAACTTAATTGAAGGATTTGTCTTCATTTCTGTTTTGTCAAGAGTAATGAAATTCCATTAACTTTTTTATCTCCTTCGGATGTCAAGATCAATAAAACAAATGTTTTATGCTTTTATTAAGTAGGGCGTTTAGCAAATAGTCTTTTAAAAAATTCTTAAAAGTGTAAGTTGTATTGAACTGTTGGTTAAAAGACTTTCAAAAACTTACCTTCCAGTTTTATTCTACCTCCCTCTTTGGTTGACAGACATTTTAAACGTTCTTTTTATTACTTTATTTAAACCAGTTATTTTCCAAGCCATCAAAAAAATTTTAATTCATTTGGTGAATGTTTAGAAAATAACAGAAGGCTTTATTATAAAAAAAAGTTACAAGACATGACTCTACCCAAAAGTTTTAAAAAACCAATGATTTTAAATCAGTTTAGTTATTTTGAACTCAATAGAGCAGCTTTCAATTAACCAAAATAAAACTGTTTTGAAGTTTCTAAAAGAAATATAATAATCCACAATTCATAAATCGTAGCTTAAAAGATTTTGATTAAAAATTTTACATTCGATCACAAGTTTACTAAAAAAGCGGCACTTTTTTCCATTAAGCTAAATATTTCGTTTTCCTTTTGATAGTTATCTCTTTATCGCGCATTTAATGTAATGAAGCCGACGCCAACAACTGAAATTTTGGCAAAAAGATAGACATATCGTGGGGAATGGCGATGATAATTTACATAAGCAAAACATGTTATTTAAACAAAGAAACACCCGGGCGCCACGCTAAACACGCAAACCGGATCTTATTGATACTCATAACGGGAGTGATACAATCGCCGCAGTTTATTTTGTAACACTAGCCAAGGTGAAATGGAAGCACGGCAGTTTGTAAATTTTGGTGAGGGGGTGGCCGGTGGGAGGGGCTGATGCCGATTTAAGTCGCGGTTAACTGGAGAATTGTTCCAACTTGCTTTTCTTGCTTTTCAAGTTGCGTTCTGAATAATGAATAGTTTAATTCATATTTCAAAGTAGTAAAACATTTTAATCTTTCCCAGCCTCGAAACTTGTAATTTACTTGAAAGCATCTTTATATACAGAAGATGCCCCAAGACGACCCTAATTCTTACAGGGGAATTCAATATAAAGGTGAGAAATTTTTAAATCTTTTTCTGGAATTTTGGACTCAATTTTAAACAGACGTTACGTCTGAAACCATCAGTCTTCACCAGTGAAGTTTGTCACGCGGTAGTTCACTATCACGTGACAACTGTCGAGTACTGATGGTTTCAGTCGAAACGTCTGTTTAAAATTGAGTCCAAATTCCAGAAAAAGATTCAAAAATTTCTCACCTTAAATGAATCTGGATGAATGATAACATTAACTTTCAAGTCAATACAAAATTGTACCATTTTCGTGCCAATTGTGAAATTGCCCAAGTTATGTCTCAGCATAAAAACCATATTCTTCTTTATCGTAAAATCTTTTGAGAAAAACACTTTTTTGCGCGACTCTTATTTCGTTATTGCGGACGATTGACCACCACTAATGACATAAAGAAAAAAACCATGCAGTGAAAAACGCTCACGAAGAAGACAGTCAAAAAGGAACTATATGAACTCAATAGTAAAATGAATCAAAAGATATCTTAGAACTTACTTTTCGAGATTATTTGTTAACAAACAAACAAAGGTGAAATTTCTGTTATTTTACGTTGCAGTCATTTAGGAAGCACAACTCATCTAGGAAGTAGACCTCATTAAGGAAGCACTATTCATGTAGGATGCACAACTCATCTAGGATGCACCACTCATTTAGGATGCACAACTCATGTAGGAAGCACTACTCATGTAGGAAGCACAACTCTTCTAGGATGCACAACTCATCCAGGATGCACCACTTATCTAGGATGCACAGCTCATGTAGGATGCACCACTCATTTAGGAAGCACTATTCATCTAGGATGCATAACTCATCTTTGATGCACAACTCATCTAGGAAGCACAACACACTACGACGATGCACCACTCATTTAGGAAGCACTATTCATCTAGGATGCATAAGTCATCTAGGATGCATAACTCATCTACGAGGATGACCACTCATTTGTGAAGTACTATTCATCTAGGATGGACAACTCATCTAGGAAGTAGAACTCGTCTAGGATGCACCACTCATGTAGGATGCACAACTCATCTTCGAGGATGCACCACTAATTTAGGAAGCACTATTCATCTAGGATGCACAATTCATCTAGGAAGTAGAACTAATCTATGATGCACCACTCATGTAGGATGCACCACTCATCTAGGATGCACAACTCATCTACGACGATGCACCACTAATTTAGGAAGCACTGTTCATCTAGGATGCACAATTCATCTAGGAAGTAGAACTCATCTAGGAGGTACCACTCATGTAGGATGCACCACTCACCTAGTATCCACCACTCATGTAGGAAGCGCTATTCATGTAGGATGCACAATTCATCTAGGATGCACCACTCACCTAGGGTGCAGAACTCATCTAGGATGCAGAACTTATGTAGGAAGCAGAATTCATCTACGAAGCGCAACGCACCTTCGAAGCACAACTTAACAGTCCTCTTTTTATATCCCGTGCAACCATTTAAAACCAAAAAAACTTCTAAGTGTTAAAACAAATACTTCACAAAAGGTGCGGAAATTCACAAAGACATAAAATAATCGAAAAGAATACATGAATTTATGAGGGAGTAATGATACAAAAAAAGCCATCTGGTCCATTTAAAATTACGCGCAAGAACCAAGGGCACTCATGGTAAATACACTTCTTTTTTACCGCCATCCCCCATTAACACTAATTTGGATCGGGCATTTTACAGTTTCTCACAAAACGCACCATTATCCATTACTCAAGTTCTGGGACTACCTGAAGGATAGTTACGTAACAACTCTAATTACATTACGGAACAACTGCAAGTTCTGTTAGTGTTACATTTCAGTTTAACCAAAAATGTTATTAATTAGTGCCCGGCATTGGAGCAGCGCATGTTTAACTTCAGGGAACGCCAATCGCAGCGAATTTGATTGTCACTAAAGGATCAAAAGTCCGGCGAGTTCAGTGACTATCTTACTACTCTATGCGCTGGAGGAAGAGTGAAGATAAGATGCATGATATTCTATATATTTTGTAATTACTTTCTTGCGGCTAAAGCACGCCGGTATATATTGTATTTGAGTAAGTCAATAAAATCAGGATTTTTCCCCTAAACTCCATTTATTACTGATCAAAACAACTTAAGAACAAAATGCTCTCTTTTATACGAGAATGTCTAATTCTTGGGCTAAGGCCAAGTTCCATTCAAATAATTTCAGGACTTTACTCTCAATTTTTTTCTTAAAATATTCTTAAACATAACCGAAAGAATTAGATGTACGTTTACTGTACGATTTTAGTTCTGTTTGAGCATTTTTATAGATTCTGAAGAACTTTTATAAATCTTTACGCTTACAAAACAAAACTTGTCCCTGTTTGCTGGTATGCAAACATTATTTACCTAAGGAGATACGACTCGAGTGATGCTACTTGATGTGCATGCAAATTGTATTGTAAAATTTCTGTATTTTAAAATTGCCAACACTGTGTCCGAAGTGGAACTGTCGATTATTAGCCAAGAAAAGAATTATTTCCATGATTTGATGCATTAACCATGTTAAATCGAAGTTGTTCGCTTTTCCTCAGCCCCGGGTATGGTCTTAGCAAGGTCATTATATCAACCACGTCTTCTTATAAAAAGGTTCATATAAAATAATTATAATGCTGTCACAAACTCACCTTTATACTGAATACTCAATTTCTTTTTCTTCCCTCTGGTACTGCATTTTTCATATAGAAAGGCACACAGATTTCTGTACGTGATTCCGTTGCTTGCACACACGGGTGTACGGTTTGACGGACACTGCCACGGCGAGAACGCGCAAGCATTTCTCATCTTTGGCTCTCCGCATCTTCCTCTATATTTCATACCCAGTATTTCTCTTTTTAGTTTTGCTTCACATTTAGCTGCACGGAAATGACACATACTTGGATATGTCACATTATTGGTCCCACAGATAGCATGCCTTAAGTTGCGAACCGGTTTGCAGTGTTGCGATGGATCGCGGCAGCCCTTAACTTTGTTGTGTTTACCCTTCACTCTGGGACTACCACAGCGGCCTTTGTATGCCAGTGTAAGGAGAGTTCCATTTCTTTGTGCTTCGCACTCTGCGTTGTAAAACAGACAGTGGTTTTCATACGTGACATTATTGCCTCCGCAAACAGGTCTCTGTTTTTGTTGAACTTTTGTACTGCAGTCCCGTATCTTGCACCTTCTTCTATTCTTGTTCTGACCCTGTACAGCTGCATTAAATTAATGGAGTTAAAAATAAATTACTAAAAACACAAACTCGACGCATTAGATATGTTTTTACTATGACTAATATCACCTAGTATGTATAATGCTACATTACAGTTAATAATTCTCCGAACTTTTATGAATTAAACTGTTCGAAAACTTTATTTTTACATCGTTATTCGGCTGCGACTTCACTTTGAGTAATGGAGCAAAGTGTACACACAGAACCTTTATCAAAGAAAGTGGTTGTATAAAACTTTCCGTGATCAAATGTTGTAATTTTTGTTCTTAAACCTTTGGCCACTGGTTAGCATTTGAAATCACGAAACTAAAACTTTACTGAAAGGTCCATCAGTTTCGAGTTTAGATTATCTGAAAAAAGATTTCATCTTTATTCAAAAGAACAGCTGAATTTAAATTTTTAGAAAATCTAGAATCCATAAAGAGTGAGTCAATTTAAATCTATCACAATCGTGGATTTGCTATGTTGATGTCAACAGCAATGGCCAGCAAATAATTTCGCTGCATCTGTGGAGAGCCACAAGTCCGCCATCATGCTGAGAGGAAAACTAGGTTGCTTTTAATCTTTTAAAGTGTTATTTGACCTTCTCAGCAGTAAATAATGGCTTTAACGGGATAAACCTTTTATACTTTGTTACTCTTAAGATTTATTTTCACAGCTTGAAGCTGCCAGCTGCAACAATCACCGAATCTAGGTACGCATAAACGAGTGAAGAAATCGAATGCATGCAATAACTCAGTGACTGGGAACGTTTGATAAGCAGGAGATATGATAGCAGTAGTATCTTTGAAGTAATGTAGCCTTGCAATGAATAGTTCGGACTGCAACAGGAAAAACAAAGCAGAGGTTATCTGACAGTTTCAACTGCGTATGGTCTGAAGGTAACATGCATTTGACAGGGAAAAGATAAGGGTAGTTTTCAAGCAAAACACATGTCGTGAGAGCCGTACCTTCGTAAATTATTTAAGTAAATAAAGGATCCCTTTTAACTTGTTTTCTAAAGGTTGCCAGTTAAGTGATGGGTAGCCATGCATGACACAAAATGGTTTCAAATAAATGAAAGATCACGGAAAATAAACATTAACTTTGAATCAAAAAATTTTCGTATATAGAACACGTAATTTTACGTCGCCTTTAAATTCAAAACCGATTCAATGAATTAACCGGTTAATTTGCTTTTATATGTTATGCGTAAAAATGATAGCTTTTCTACGCAAGCAAGACTTCAAATTGCCTTCGTTTAGATGTTTAATTAGTGTTTATAGATCCTCGTTAGCACATGAACGTAGACTGAACACGAAAGCTGGTAGCTGCAAGAGCTCGTTGAATTGCACGCCTTTTTATTTCGAACAAAGCGCCCAATATCATAGTAGTTCTTTTCACTAATATTTGTGTCGTATACAACTTATGATGTGTGAAAACTATCAGCCACAACAAGTCCACAGGCAACGCAGGAGAAAAGTACTGAGAAATACAATAAAAATATCCAAAACTGCTCGGATTACATTACTCAGTGGTATGTACGCCTTCCCCGAGTTTGAACTTGAAAAAAAGAAAAAGCTCGAAAGCTTGACAACTTCAACCGCAATTAAACTCTAAGTGCTTTGGTCTAGTCTCTACAAATAGCCGTACTCTTTCATTTTGTTTGCCCGAAGGCCATGGGCCTTGTCATCAATGGTTTGACTTTTGCAGTGTCTCTACTGAACACTAGACATAAAAACAACGACTATTAGGCTGAAATAAAGCAATCCAATGAATTATATGTTCTCTATTAACATTTGAAATGCGACGGACAACCAAAATGTTTTTATGAAGAAAAACAGTAAACTACACTGCCGATGTCAGGAGATGAGGATGTGGGTCAAGTCATCTTTTTTTAGTGAATGAAGCAAATACTTGCCGACACTGACATTCACTAAAGATCTTCACGACAGTTCTAAATATCTTTGCTTAAGGGTTTCTTACCTAAACAGAGGGAAATGATTATTAGCAGGAACAGAATTCGATGCATGGTCAGATCTGCAGACTTTCTTTACCAATCGGGCAACGCGTGTCAATCCACCAGCGTAGGAGCAGGTAACTGAGAACTGGATAATTGAGTCAACTGAAGGTAACTTAATTCACCCGCTGATTAAATATATTAAATAACAACCCCGCTGTTGTCTGTCTCCATAAACATTTAGCTTCATTCCATTCGTGGCATATTTATGAGTTCGAGAAATGGGTGTTTGTTCAGCGATCTAATCAAAGCTATGATCCTAACCTATCTGGTGTACACAATGTAAATCTTAATTCCTCATTTTCCTACACTGGTCTCTAGAAGTTCAGCCCAGAAGCATGTCTCTTGTTTAATCAATTGGACTTCCTGTGAGGGTGTTTTCCTTGATGTTTGAGGTTTGATCACATCAAACAATTCTTTATTACTTGTGGCATCTGCTGAAATACACCAGATCAGAAATGGCCCTAGAATAACATGGTTTATGTCAATCAAGCTATTTTTGAATATAGAAGAACATCTAGTTTTGTCAACCAATTAAACAAAAAGAAATTGACCTAGGAAATGCCTTGGACATCAAAATGAAAACTTGACACGGATCGAACTCAATCAAAATATTCAGTTCTTGGATCATGGATGGATTGTTCAAGATTCATAAGGAGGGCGTGGCTATGTTGGGAAGGCAATGTTTCATCACCGAGCTATGATGATTTGTAGCTTATCAAGGGAGAATTAGTCCTCTACAGAACTCAGTTGTTACTGGCTCTGGTTATTAGGTTAGGGGGACGGTGTATGAGATGTGATTTGAAAAGAACATTTAAACATTTGTGCAGCCGAGCGAGAATTAGTGCCATTGTAGGAACGAAATGCCCTCGATGGTTTTGGAATGAAATCGTGTTTAGAATTGTTCTAGGTGTGAGCAGACTGGCAATAAATGTAAAAAAAAATGACCACAATTTTGATACTAAACATGTACACTACTAATAATTGTAAGCGGCTTGCTGAAACATGTTTAGTATCAAAATCATGGTCATCTATTGAGAGATGTTTATAATTATAGTTAAACTGAGTTAAGTTTTCATAAACTTTACGTTTTAGGCTAAAACTAACCCTCAAAATATTTGGCTTCTTTTCCGATAAGAATAGATAAATGCTTGAGTGATATAGAGTAAGAGATGATTGTAACTGATTAACATTTTTGAAAAAGTTTAGGCTGAGAAAATGACTACTTCTTGCAGATACACTTGCTTTAGAGTGAAAAAGTTGCTCTTAATTATATATCAGTGAAAAATTCGTGCTATGACACGGCGTATTTGAGCAGATGTCTGATAAAGAACGTTTTTGCAAAGTTCTCAACATTTCCGTTCCTAAGTCAAGTGGCTGAAGATTAAATAACTACAAACAATATTTCGGCATGACGTTCTAAAGTAAACTGCTTTTTTAAAAAGGTTTAATGAAATTGTGTTTATTCAACGTAATAGAGTACAAGGTCTCTACAGTAAAAATACTAATAACCTTTGGTAATGGTAAAGACAAAAACATTTATTGTCGAGCCAAGAAAAATCTGAGATTTTTTACGCGCCATTTTGTTACAAATAAGAAATATTACAAAGTTTATTTGACAGTGTACAAAATACTTAGTGGATGGAATGATTGCCAGTTTGTTCAAAATTTGTGTTTAAACAAGCGACATAACTGTGAGATGAATATGGCAAGTCGAAGGTTGACATTTTATATGTAACTGCAATATTTTGAGTTTAAGGCCTTAGCATGATGTAGATTTACTGTGCTGAGTAAGGCGAAATGTTATTATTCTGTTCCCTAAATAGTTTCGTTGTCTTCAATCATGTCCTTTCGGTCAGTTTAAAATCTCACTTGATGGTTTAAAGTGTAGTTTGAAGTAACATCTTTTAGTTTCGGTTTCTTTTTCTAAGTGAAGGAATGTTTTTCTTTGACTTTGGAAATTGGTATCAATTGCAAACTAGTCTTTTTTACAAAAGTCACGACAAAACAATAACCGGCTAGATAATTTCTGTCATCAACAATAATTTGCTTGTTTCTTGTTGTGTTGAGATGAGCAAGGCTTCAGCAACAATACAGGTGATATAATGATTTAAATACTCAAAAGCCCAATGAAAAACTTAAACCAAAAGCCACCAAACAAACGTGCACGAATGCATATGGTGTGATATGCTATAATAACAACAACAATAATAATAATAATAATAATAATAATAATAATAATAATAATAATAATGATAATAATAATAAAAATAATTGTC
>JAOCPT020489056.1:0-12589 GCA_026546935.2 Palythoa grandiflora
AGAGCTCTCAGCGGGAAACTATTAATTTTTCACCAGTAGAATTTTCACACGATAAACTAAAAGAGTCCTGTTTTCTGCTGATATGAATAGCGGTGATAGAATTCATATATCAGTGGATATATCTGCCACTTAAAAAAGACCTTCATGAGGGAAATCGAATTTCACTTAGTGTCAAAAACTCCCTTTTTGATGTTTTTCACAACCATAGACAGTTAACTCCACATTGACTCACGTGTGTATAATTTGAATCAATGAAATCTGATTGGATGTTGTTTTTAACTACGGTGTAGCAGTGAAAAATAACGTGCTTAACGTGGATCTACCTTCCCGGAAACCATTCTGATTCAACAGGAGGTGAGGTTCAATGGGTTCGTGGTTGCCGGTTGAGTTTGAGGGAAAAACATCAATAAACTACGAGTATTGTTCTTACCATACAGGACTCTGAGCACGGGGCTGGCTAGAGAAGCTTATCACAAGTTTTATACAATAAAATTATTTTTGTTAAACAGCTGATACTACTCGGCGACTACGACCATAAACCTTAAAATTAAAATTAAAATTACCTAAAATAATCACTCAATTCTCTATTTAGTTATCCATCTCTCATTTATATTTATCAATTTCTATTCTAAGTCAGTATTTTACGTTTCTCAGTCAAACTATAGCTAGTTTCCTATGTTTCTTTGTGAACGGACTTTAGTCTAAAAGGTTGCCAAGGCTTAAAACTAATTTTCTCACAGAACTTAAAGTGAAATCAATCGGTCTTTCTCTAGTGAACAGTTAAATTAAAACTGATAATAGCTAAGTGATAAAATTGTCAGTCCAGCCAGATGAATGTGAAAAATTGTAAAAAATGTAGATTATTATTGTTAGTTGAAAAACATTAAGTTTAATAATGATAAAAACACAATAAAGAGTTATATATCTGTTTGCAGTAATAATATTATGCTGGCGCACACTTTTCAGTCACCGATTACAATTTACTTCACCTAAGCAAACTCCTATCATCAATGTGCAGATTACATAGAACATCTGCATGGGACGTCCTGATCGCAGCCTGCTGTGTTCTGCGAGCCACCCAGCAAGCTGCTTGAAATGATCAGCAAGTAGTGAGGTTTTGAGATTTTGCCACACTGGTTTCTACCATCATGCCATCATCGTTTTTTATAAAAATAAGGTTTTTCTATGGCGTCATAGATTGAGCTAAAACAGATTAGAGCTAGTCTCGGGATTTCTACTTTTCTATTGGTGCTGTAACGTTACAGTAACATACCAACTACAATACTTACAGACGCCTTAGAGATGACGAAAACACACCGGCTGTTATCGACGATATCTTATTGTTCTGAAGATCCCTACAAAGTAATGTGTTGTCATGAGCAATATAGTATGTACCGGCCAACAAAAGGTAAAAAATGAGTTTATTTTTAGTTAACTATCACCTCACTAAACTTGAAGTTGTTATTAAGTACAACCACTCTTCAAACTTGAACATATAATAGGACATAGTAAAAAATAATACTTTTAACTATCTTTTTGCCAAGATGCAGTTATACTGCAAAGATAGATCAGAAACAGTTAATTCCACGCAGTAAATTAACAATAAGTATAACCAGTATTTAGTGAAGATATTCAGTTATTTAGTGTCCTAATATTTAGTAAAAAAATAGCTTTAAGTTCTTAGAAATTATAATCATTTTATCAACAGCAAACCAAACAGTACACATCCAGTGTTTAACAAAAAGTAAATATATCAATGAGAGACACTAAGAGCACACTGAATGCGTACAAATATATGCGTGGGATAAAAATGAAAAATACAACAAATAGTAAGAAAAACGTCGAAGTAGAGAAAGTGGGATGCCAAGTCATTTGCAATAACCTTATATTTGTGTGATTTATTTTTTTGTTGTGCAAAGACGACAGCTCGACCAGGCGTCCGAGGTGACGGAGTGACGTGACCGACAGTTGGGATGGATATTTTGCGGTTTAAAAATATTTGTTTTGGAGTTTTTTTCGAATCGTTTGAAAGTTTTGCCAATTTCTTTTTGTTTAAGTAGCGAACGTTTTCCCTGTAATTTTTGGGGTGACAAACAGGATTTTTCGAGGGCTGTTAATAGCCATTTGCGAATTACGCTCCACTGCCGACAAACAAAAACATCAAGTCGAGGCCAAGTTCTATAAAGAAAAGCAAATGTATGAAAAGTTAGCTTAGCCTCGACTTAAAGGTTTTGTTTGTGAGCAGTGAAGTGTAATTTGGAAACGGCCTATTATTTTTTGTTTACGAGTCCTCTTATTAATAAGCACAAGAATAAATTAGGTTGTGTAGTTACAGATAAAACTTTAAACTTATATTTTTACAAATGCCCGCCTATTTTTTAACTGGGCTCCCCAGACCCGAATATTTGAAGTCAGGCACTAGATCAAGTCAGAGTCTGCCCTTGCTTGCTTAAACCGTATTTTTTAACAGCGAAGATGGATCTAAAATATCGCTTAGTACGACTACTTGCAATTGGAATTTGAATAAAGAATCTATACTATGTTGTCGGGGCCACATTTTAAATTGTACCGATGTTATAACTTTACATTTGCCAAGATATTTCCCTACGATGTGAGTATAAAGCACTCATATAAACATCTACAGATGTCTGGAAAAAAGTAAAGTCAAACGTTGAATGTTAAATCTAAAAGACGTTATAATCAAAGCGGTTATAATCGCAATTAAAAGCCTGCCCCACACAAACCAATTTTTTGTCGGGAAATTCTCGATTTGCTTTTGTCAGACATAAAATCGAATCAAGTGCTGTAGTTCCCGACAAGATCAGACAAGATTTTTGTCGTCGATAGACTGTGCATTTATGATTTAAAATTATCCGCCGATAAATTATCAACTCGTTATTGCAATTGGCAGAAAAGAATGCGGGCTTCAACGGGATTGGAACTCGTGACCTTTGCGATACCGTTGCAGTATAGTGCTCTACCAACTGAGCTACGAAACCACATCTGTTAGGAGCAGGACAGTCTGTCCATCTATGCACTTGAAAGTTGAACAACTACTATTGTGATTATATATCGCCTAGAATGCCTATTGTTCTTGCGGACATCTACTAGCAGTAAGCAGTTGCGAAATGATTAGGAATAATTATACCGCTGATTGGCTTAAAGTTTGGCGGTAAAAATTTGAGTTCAACCAGCCGAAAATCCGTGTCTCACTCAAGCCAAAAAAGATTTAAAATTGTAAAGTTGTAGCCGTAGTTGTGTTTGCTATTGTGATGAAACAAATTAAAGATGGCATTGTTTGCTGCTTGTCTCTTGAGTATTGGACACGCACTGCGAATATAAGTAATCTTATATTGTTTATGGACTGATTTAAAAAAAATACTTTTGTGAGATACAGTTCAAGTACTTTTTTTGTATTGAGGCAAAGAAAAAACATTTCGAATTAGTCGCTAATGGTCAGGCATATTGCTATGTTCCCGGTTAGGAAGCTTACGTTATTTTAACCTTTAGTACTGCTTTGCATCGATATTCATTTATTTGTCTTTGCTTCAACGTTTTGAATAAAAAAGTTCGCTGTGTCTTAGCCTGCTCGCAGGCGGTTGAATGTTTTTCTTCCCGCTATCTTGGATTTTGTGGTCGAGCGGTATTGGGGGCGAGCGTAAAATGGAAGATAGGGGGAAGGGGGAGCGGAGAGAAAAACCTTTCCCCTTCCGCCTTCCACCCCCCTGGCCCAATAACTCTTTTGTCCTCTCCCCAGTCCCTTTTTCGCTCGCGCCCAATACCGCTCGACCACAAAATCCAAGATAGCGGGAAGAAAAAACATTCAACCGCCAGCGAGCAGGCTAGCTGTGTCTAAATGGCCGGCAGTCGGTCATAGTCTTCAAACTGATGAGTGGCCGGACTTGATTTTTTTCCAACAGTTCTAGTTATCTAACAGTATTCATCAATTGAAAGTCCCCTACATTTATTAAGAATCACCAAGCACTTCTATTGACTGCAACGTGGTTTAACGCAATTCAACCAGATTTCAGTTAATTTTTTTTTATTAAGAAACAAAACTGCACTCTTAATTTCAAAACCAGTGGGATAAAAAAATTGATATGCCTTTTTAGGCTGAATACTAGCTCATTTAGACGAAAGTTTCGATTCGATATTAATGAATTCGATTGACGTCATTTAGTGATTTGGTGATCATGACCCTGGACGGCAGTGGACCACAATTTTTTTCAAAATGCCGTCGATTCGAAATTGATAAATTTTATCTTGTGAATACACTTTTTTTGCAATAAGTGTTGGGAAAAAATTGATTGCCAGTCATTTAGTAATTTGAAGAACCTGGCCGGCAGTTAGCCACAATTTTTTCAAAGCACCGTCGAACAAGCTGCCGCTTGCTATTCTATGCCGAGAAAAGATGAAACGTTGTAGTCAACAGAAAAGCTTAGTGATTCTGATAAATATAAGAGACTTCCAGTTGAACTCTCGTAGCTTTCTTGAATTTGAAAAAAAATTAGACTACTGGCCATTTAGTAATTTGAATCTTGTTTTTCCCGAGCGCTAATCAGTGAATATCCTGGATATCCACCTTTTAGAGAACCAATCAGAATGCACGAAAAACACTATTCGCTGGTTGGGTATATACTAATTAACAATTAGTCGCCTAAGGCGACGTGATCATCGGCGAATAGTCACCAAGACGAGGTCGACGCCGATAATTACAGAGCCTAAGGTAACAAATTGTTTTAGTATAATTACACTGGTGATTATTTCAAAAAGGAAAAAAAAAGACACATTTAAAATGAATAAAAAATCATTTCAAGCAAAAGCGCGCTGGCAGCCATTTTGGATAATCGATCGCTGAAGGTGATTATCGTGTGATAGTCTGAGTTTGTCGACCAATCAGCGCGCGCGATTTTGTATAATCACCCGAGTAATTATTCACCGAAGTGGAGGTGAATAAACAGTAATTATTCACCAAAGTGGAGGTGAATATACTTGGCTTTCACCGAGACCGAGGTGAATAATAAGGTTAGCATATACCCAACCAGCAAATCAGTGAGAATAGCAAAATATCTACGTTACAACGTATAGCAGATATTTGTATTCTGTTTGTTATGCTTGATAGGTTTTGTATGGGAGAGTCATTAGTGTGTTGGTGTATTTATCCCTTGGGTACTGTGTATGGGTATTGTAACGGAATATTAGTTGCTTAGAGTTGCGTATATAAGGATAGTAATCAAGTTGGTCATATCTCTTCAGCCGTTATACCAGCGGGTACAACTTTCCCTTATGGCTACCAACGACGAAGGAGAATCATCACAGCTCAGTTCGTTCCATCATTAACGACAGTGTATAGCAGATCTTAATAGAAATCTCTCCAGTGTTATAGAAGATAAATTTTGCCAGCTAAGGACGGAAATCTCTGCTACTCCAACCGGGAGCTCGGTTGTCGATCAATTCAACTTCAAGAATAAGGGGAATTAAAGCAGCAATACCTTCACGAGAGTCGTGTTCTTGAGAGTTTACGTTTAACAGATAATGCGCTCGAAAGTTCAGATGTTGTTAAAACAAAAGCGGCTCAACAAGAAGGTATGTCGCTCGTCAAGAAGCGCATAAAACTTATTAGGCTTGCAGAGAAAAGTGAATTTGGTTGGGCGACAGTGAACGAGTACTTATCCGATGAGCTGACCTCCGATTCAGAAGATGAAAAGCGGTTGTTTCGTTCAGAGAAGAAGGCAGAAAGGCGTTTAAAATCAGCGCAAATTAAACGAAATAAAAATCGTCAACGCCATCTTTATCAGGCTCGCGTTTCTAACCGCCACGCCTCGTCTTCCAGTTGGCACCAAAGTACCATGAGTCATCAAAGTCCTTCCACCGCCTCTGCTAGCCGTCCAAGTCGGCAAATTGGTCCATGCTTCAAGTTGAGTTTTATCTTTGGTCACGTTTATATAAATATTGTTTTATTGGTTTACTGGATTCAATTGTCTTGTTCATCGCTTTTCAGAACTAACTTTCAGTTTACTACTCTTCAGCGGGATATACGGTGCCCGCTACCCGGCTGTATCCAGCTATTCTCCGTATAAGGAATATTGTTGTGGTTTCTATGTTAAACCGAATCGGTTTAAGACAGAATCGTTTTTGTATGAGGTACCTGTGGTATCTTACACTAATGCTATCGCCTCTGTTAGCGAGCTAGATATTCCGAAGTTGCACGACGTTTGCCCGAATAAGGCCGTTAGGTCATCTACGGCAATCAGGGAAGATGATAAGTATTGAAAACGAGCAAAACGATAACAAATTGGCTGGATTACATATGGGCCGAGCAAAACGCGAATATTGATCGACAACAGCACAAACTAGTCGAGCGTGTTGTTTGACATGCAAGGAGAGAAGTGGTGTGAATAAAGCTCTTTGTCTAGCCGGTTAAGTTTTAATCATTTTGCGATGAAGTCTTTGATATTTTCTCCCTTGACTTATCTGGGTTTTTGAAGGATGCGTAAGGCAAATAGACCAAGAGTTTTTTCCATATATAGGCGGAAATTATTGAGACCAAACAGATGTGCTGCGTGGCCGTACGAAACAAGCTAGTCACATGGCGACTTGTCAAAGTCGAAGTGAAACCACGTCCACCTTTACGAATTCAGTAACATCAATCCAACCCTACCAGCTGTTTTATCCGACTCATGTAGCCTATTCAATTTTGAAATAGATACTATCTTTGCAATTTTCTACATCTGTTTAGACCAAGAAAAGATACTGGTTTACAGTGGCCCCTATAGGAAATGAGCTCAAATTGTTTTGAAATAAAATTTTTAAACTGAAATTTTACAACAAAAATTGGAGTTGCAAACATTAATCAAGTTGCAACTCAAAATTTAACAGCATAAGTCTGAGTTGCAAAAGTTTTCTTTACTAGTACTCAAAACTCGAACTTTTTACTGCTTAAATCCGAGCTGGGAAGTTAGAGAATTTACAGCTGGTTTGGATTTTGCGGTAATAACCGAGCTCAAATTCTGCAAATTCACCGCTCGGAGTTTGGCAATAAAAATTCGGGTTGAAAATTCAAGCAGCTCATATGTTCATGTAGGTTACATTTTGGATGCCTCAGTAGCTCAGTGGCAGAGCACCAGTCAACTGAATTCTATTAATAATTCACTACTTGGATTTTAGCAGTAAAACTTCAAGTTGTAAATTCTGCAAATTCACAACTTGAATTTTTGCAGTAAAATTTCGATTTCTAACTCGGGCCATCCCCTTTTTTTTTTCGTTTATTGTCGAACGTGTTTTCTGATTTTGGGTCGGTCGGTCGGAAAAGAAAAAAAAAAACAAAAAAAAAATGAAAAAGGAGTCTGGAAATAGGAGGCTCGGTACCTCAGCAAAACATTCGTGGAGCCTGGAAACACCAAAGTGTGGTTACAAAGTCAACATGGCAGCAATGGACGAAGAAAAAATGGACGTCGTTGTTCAAGTTAAACGAAAACAGGGAAAAAAGGATGACCCACCAAAAATGCACACTGATCTGCCAGCATCCATGACTTTTCAACAGCTACTGGAACGAATAGTCCCCGATATTTCGCATATCACGGCTATATGCCGCGTAGGTTTTAAAAAGCGCGGGGAAAAAATACCTACAGATTTTGTGGAGGTGCAACTGAATGACTGCATCGGAAAACTCAGTGTTACTGAGTCCAATTTCATAGAATATCGTATAAAAGAGGACGAAAATGATGAAGAACAACCACCAGCAAAACGAAGCGCGTTCGACGTGATGATGGCGGCCTCTCTCATCAAAGAACTACCTCCAAAAATATCAGAGAAGAACTCATTCGACGTGTTGTACAATCAAGTGTTGAAAGTGATCACTTCTCTGAACCCAATGGCTGGCTTCAATGTTGGAGAAATAGAAACCACAGGTACTACTTCCATTTTTTGTTCTTTTAATACAACAAATAGAAGCTGAGCAGATGTGTGTTCTTCTAATGAATGCATGTATTTATACCAAACTTGAACTGACAGTTTATAAATGTCAAATGTATAATATTGACTTCATTTGGTAGTTCAATAGCTGATCCAACATTAAATATTTAACAGGTCATACTATTATCAAAAGATTGGCCAGAGTCTTTTGGTATATTGATCCCCACCTATCAAAGTTTGCTAGTCAAGGCATAAAATTGCCAGGGATTGTGACATTGCTTTATGACACAGACAGGTTCAGAGGATGTCACCAAAACTTCACTGGGTAAGTACCGTTGTTAAACTAAATTGCATATTTGTGTGGATTGTTAGAGGAGGAAAACCTTCTTCCAAAGTATACTGGTTGCACTTCTATAGAGTGTTTTTAATTTTGAATGCGAGAATTAACTCCCAGGTTATATATATTTTTAAAGATACAACGACTTTAAAAGCAAGAAACAAGGTGCACCACATGTAAGCCAGACAGATTTAAAAGAGATGGTGGATGAATTGCAAACCCTTTTGCAGCATGCAATTTTGTGCAGACCAGAATGGAAAAATGTCCATCAGGTTTGAAGTTCTTCAGAAACCAACTTGTTTCTAAAATAAAATTTGTTTTCAAAACTTCCTTTTGGAAAAAGCTCACGCATTTGTTTTCAATTATATTTTTGGTTGGCAATAGGATCTCGAGATATTGTGCCATGGATTAGAGAAGTACTTGGATTACCTTAAGAAACAGAATTCAGTGATGGCTACACACCACAAGCAGTTGATGCCAGCTCGAAGCCCTTTTAAAGATGCTACTGTTGAAACAGTGATGCCATCTGGAAATGGAAAGAACATCCCCAGCAAGTTTACCGATTTATATAAGCATCTAAAACAAAAGAATTTTTATGAGCCTGTTGACTTGACTGAATTTATTGGAGAATACGAATCAAGAGATGGAAGATATCTATTTATCAAAGATCTTTCAAAAAATGGTCTTGGTGATATTTCTTTTGAATTGTTAAGGTACTCCCCTGGAGGCAGCGTGCGAACACTTGCCGCAGTTTGGAAGATACCTAATGAAGGTTTTAACCGGAAAAGATCAGATGAAGTGGCCGGAGCTCTTCGAGAAGCAATGCCCATATTTCATACCCGGGCAATGAAAGCCGAGTTCAAGAGCAGGTTTGAAAATATTGCAAAGTTGACGCCAGCTGTTCATAGAGCGGTTTACAGGTTTCTTACAGGTGACGAGTCTTTGCCAGACAACCGAGTTACAAAGGAGGTAGATGCAAGAATGATGATTGCCCTTGATTCTGGTGACCCTGAACTTGTCGTTGACCTACGCCAGCTTAACAAAGGTAGACCAGAGAAGTACAACGAATTTTGGAGTAAACTTGGGAATTATCTTGAAGAGCATGTTGCAGCCCAAGAAAGGCGTCATGGTAACATTGGGTACATGCCAGTGGCTTGTAGTGTTCCTGACCTGATTGGAGAGATAAAAGGAAGACTTCCAGATGGTACTCCGATTCCCTCAGAATCGTGGGTGCGATATCAATTCTGGCCCAAGGACCCCAGTTCTAAGACAGCTACACAGTATACGGGCCGTTTTAACGTGCGATTCCAAGTGCAGACACGGCAACTTCGGCACGACCATCCCGATAGCCACTACTGTGCTGCCCAGCTAAAATACCTAAAAGAATTTGTCGTGAAGTTTAGGTCTAACGTTTGTTTGGTGATGGAGGACGATAAACACTTTATCAATGTTGGTGAGCCAGGATTACCTCTTGCGAGTCTTGGGAGAGGGAGACGTGTGATGGTAACAGGCCCTGCTGAATCTCGTCCAACAGCGCTCGATCACGATTTCTGCCGATTACATGTAACTCCAAGTGTAACTCTTGTACCAACCATTCCTGAAGTGTCTTCTGAGTCATTTTACCAGGGCCAAGTGTACGTGGCAGTAAAAGATTCCATTTTTCAGTCCTCTTCAGCTTTACGTCATGCAGCCGAAAGTTCACCAGTTGTCGAAGAATCTGGAGCGCCTATTCTAGCCAGTGTTGCAGATGGTGGACCTGACCACAACGTACGACATGGACAGACTCAACTTGCTCTCATTTCGTCATTTCAGCGTCATAATCTTGACATGCTGGTAGCCATAAACACCTGTCCTGGAAATTCCTGGGCAAACCCGCCTGAGAGGATCATGTCAATACTTAACATAGCTCTGTATGGAGTCTCATTGGCAAGGGATGAAATGGATTCGCGCAACGAGAAGCTGTTGCGTCGTTGTTCGAACATGAAGGAAATCCGCGAGAAGGCAGATGGAGATGCGGAACTGAAGGCAGCCATACAAGCTAGCTTAAAGAACGTCACTGGCCTCATTCAAGATCGTTTTGGGAAATTATCTCTCAAAGGACAGAAGTTCAAGATCCTTGAAGCTGTTTCTGACGAGGATCTGAGGCGCCAGTTCGCGTTTGTCCACGACATTGATCCCACTCTACAATTGGGAATTGGCCAGAAATCTGAATTGCTTAAAAAGGATGACCTACAAGCCTGGTGTAAGAAGCATTTAAGAACAAGGCAGTATTCGTTTCAGATCAAGAAGTGCGATCAAGCTCCTCCATCTGAGGTCCATAAAGAGCAAGCCTTGGAAGAAATTCATTCTAAAGTGGAATGCCTTCCTCCACACATTCAGCAGCTTGTGACTTCAGCCATTCAGCAGGTCAAAAGCATAGAGGGACTTGTCATGCTAAAGCAGGCAGTCAAAGCAGGCTCGTTTGGTGTCGATGTGGTTCGTGCCGCACTAGATTTGCAAAGTTGCGCTTCGTGCAAAGCTCCCAGGGCGTCGCTAGACGCGTTTAAGAAGTTGATGTGGCTTCCAGATCCACAATACAAAGATGCTTCAAAGGAACATTACAAAGCCTTCGAAGATTTGTTTGGCCAAAACACCAGCGAGATTGACCGCCCATCTGCAAAGTCAAATGTTGACGACAAGTCAAAGCACCTTATGAAGAAGGAGCGCGTTCGTGATGCAATTGAATGTGTCATCTGCAAGAAATGGAGGTGCATATTTGCTGCCACCAAGCCCACAGCAGCACAAATGGAGCAGCTCAGTGAAATAACCGACGCGCTGCAATACAGCTGTGGGGCTCCATTAATTCCGGAAGATCATGAGTTAAGCGGCGTCTTCGTTGTCAGGCAAGATGTTGCATGCACTGACCCGGTCGATAAGCTCTATTACTCATGCCGAAAATTTGAAGAAATTTGCTGTTGGTGTGGCGCTTTGGAGCCAGAGGCAATAATCAACAATGAGACAAGAGCCATCTACAAGGTCGTGAATCCTGTGTGTCAGGAATGCGCCGCTGCCGGCAAAAGACCAGTGGCAAGCTGCAAGAAGAGCCGGATGGCAGGCGGCAGGAAGGAATAAAGAAACTCTGCTGAAGTGTTTTCCTATCACACGGACAGAAAGTCTCTCTCGTCAGCGAGTGTGTGTTGTGTCCTCTGTAGTTGAAGTATGAAGAAAAAACTAGAAATCTGTAAGCCAAAAATTTGGTTATGTTTCTGATTAAAGTGACAAGTATTTGAAATATTGTGTCATTGCCTTCATTGCCTTCTGCGTAACTTTTTTTTTTTTTTTGAAAACGCGAAAATCTGGGTCGGTCGGACGACGCTAAACGGAGAAAAAAAAGGGGATGGCCTAACGCATGTTTGAAGCTGTAATATACGATGTCGTTCGTTCGTATCCCCTGCCATTTTGAAAATAGCCCTAAATTCGCGCTCAAATAGTTACTCGATTCAAGCTCCCCTACCGAGGTAAAGAAATTCAGCTACAGCAGCGATCAAGCATACAATGTGGTGTTACTCTAAGAAAACACAGAATGAACAAAGAAAGACCTTGCTATCTTAGTGTTTTGGGCATTCAAAAGTAGAGATTTTGCGCTATTTTCAACCCTTGGCCACACTTGTGGAGGCTGGGTGTAGCTGGGTACTACAAAGGCATATTACGTCAAGTAAGTGAGTCACGTATGTTGCTGCAGTGCTTTTTTGTAGCATTTTTGAGCAAAATACTTTGCACAGCAACTTAGCACAACAAGCTTCGATCGCTTGACATTCAAACAAGAACGCGCTTACATTAGTAATATTTGTTGTAGTTGTCACTGAAAAGCCCCTTTTGGGGAGTGCCAATAAAGCTTTACCTTTACCTTTACTTTGTATGACGTCATCAGCCATTGTGTGCCCAGGCCAATCAAAACTCGGTCAAGAGTACACAAGGTCTCATTTTTACACTCCATAAATAAACAAGGAAAATTCTAAATGAGTTCATTTTTCAAAATTCAAATTAGAAATACAAATAGAATTTCAGAGTTCCTCTCCTCCTTCCTCCGCTGCATCATTAACGATTAACAATTCAAGTAGAAGAAGTTGCTCCTCATTTGTACAACGGAGCCGACAGGAACAAGTCTGTAAGAGTCTCTCAACATCTAACTTCTCCTTACACATCTCAAAGAAAATGAGACAACCGGTAATGAGAAATAGGGTATTGATCAAGTGGAATAATCTGTGAAAGTTAAAAAGCCAAATTTTCCCAAACTGCTTATATAGAATGTATGGAACTCAGTTGGGAGAATTTACCAACACGTCATTTGTCGTGCTG
>JAOCPT020489153.1:0-12588 GCA_026546935.2 Palythoa grandiflora
ACCCCCCCCCCCCCCCCCCCCCCATTTCAATACCCATGATGTCCCTAAACTTGAAAACAATTTTGTTTCTTTTTTTCGAGGTTGGTCGACGTTTCCTTTCAATGGAGATGCTGCGGTTTTTTTCCACTGAAGTTGACTTTTGAGCTTCATGGTCTCATGTGAAACTCGCCTGTCTTCTCTTACCCAGATCACAGACAGGGATGCAAACTTCATTGAGATGAAATTCTGCTGTTGTTTTTTTTTTTCATTGTTTAGCCCACTTGCAAACTGTTTGGTATTTTCTTTTGTCGTTACTGGCTACTGGATTTTAAAACTTGTGGCCAGCTGGCTACTGCAAAACTGTGTGGAACCTTTGCAATTGTTTCACTAAAAGTTATTGTTTCTAATAAAAAGATAAACAATGTGATGAACAAATGAAGCTTATCTGCTTTCTTGGGCTAAGAAATCTAGAAACAAATGGAATTATTCTTTCACACACAGCTACAAACACAGATGTAGTACAATTATCACCAAGTTCACATCGCAATCTTTAGCAGATGTATGCAAAAATGCTAGAAGACACAAGTTTTTAGGCATGTGGGCGGCCTTGTTCCCACATCATGTTGTTCGTATTGCTTTTGTGTGCTTGTTGAAAAGTTTTACAGTACACATAAAAAAAATATCGTCATTATCAAGTGAAAGGAAAAATTCAGTGAACAGTTTTGCCTTTACGGAGTCATTTAGAATGTTTAAAGGGTGGTTTTTCTTTTGTATGAACAACATTTCATACAAAAGGCATTCAAATTTGCTCTTGCATTTTCTTGAGACTGATGTTCTTAGTCAGATCCCTTGAGATAGTTCCATGTTTTGACATGTAATGTTTACAAATTGAAGATTGCTTGTGTTCATCTTCTTCAACTTGCTCATGGAGGTGTCTCATCGTATAACCAATGTAATAACCTGTATCACACAGGTCACATGAAAACTTGTAAACAACGCATTGTTAACAATAGACGGTTGTCCGCATAAGGCCGACTGCTCTCCTACAGTATCACCATTAACCACTCCACCATTAGTCGCATCAGTAACACAAGTCTCGCTAATACTGTCATGCATTTCTTCAAGCCTGGAGGCTTAATCCCGTAGGTTTTGGCTTCTAATTCCAAGATGTTGGTATCCTTTCTCGACCCACACCTCTGTCATTACTGCTATATAGCCCTTTTTGTTACCGTTCTCTTTGCACGGTGGGTTTTCTGATGTCACGAGTTCCTTTCCTTTTTCTTGCATTCCAACAGGTCCCTGTTCATCTGCTCTGCCCATTTCACTTTTGGTCGTGATCCTTTTGACATTTCAATATTGCTAAAATAGTTCCAAATTTCTTACTCACTGTAGCTTCAATTGGCTGAAAAAACATTAACTAAGAAGGAACTCTGCTGAGAGGGCGCAAAATTTAGACATTTTCAAAACTAAGAGCGGAGCTCAAATTTGTTGTGCCTGCCGCCATGACACATACATAATAATTTTAATTTTGTATTATTATCATTATTATTATTATTACTATTATTATTATTATTATCATCATTTATCAGTAAAAGTATAGCACAAAAAATACAATGCATATACGTAGCAGACCATTATGTCACCACATCAAAATTACTGATAGAATTAAATATTTTACATGTAAATGGCTCTGGAACTAGTTAAAAATCGAGGATAAAACTGGAAACTACCCAAATAGCATAAGTAATCTTTGAGGCAGAGAGCAATTAAAGATTGATTTCACAACTGCTACTCTTTTCAAAGTCAGTTCGTCTAAATGCATCGTGAGTTTGAGTATCACAATGTGCTGGGTTTTTTTTCTAGTTTTACCCCCACAGGAAAAAGTTTCCGTACTTGGTAAATCACCTTTTTTTTCTCCCGTTTTACTTTTATTGTCGGCTTAAAAACTAAAAGACATTAGGATGATTTTAAGTTTTGAGACATTTTGGTTGATCCAAATAAAAAGTATATATATCATCTGCTTTTCTCATTTGGATCTAGAGCAAACCGTATATTTGAAAGACGTTGGGGCTTTTCATACTTACCAGACGTGGTGATACATACAAGCATGCAACAAACATTTACATGCATTTGAGAATCCAAAAATTTTAACTGCTTCATTTCAAAACCTAGTATTGTTTGGGACATCATATCTGCAAGAACAGTGGAGAGCCTGCATCAACAGTGTTAAAATTCACAGAGCTCAATTTATGATACAAAGGCACATAATATCTTGTTTCATTGCGCGATCGCTTTGAGCATTTCCAGTATAGCAAATATAGCAAAACCCAGCAAGTGATTCTGAAATAAAATCCCGCCGTAAGTTCAAGCTAAAAAAGTCCGTTTAGGTAAATATTTTCAAAGCAAATAAAATCCTAAAATTTTAGAAGCTTTTAAACATTTAAAAGAGTTCAAGAGGATTCAATATTACAATGCCTACATAGTGGTTGCCTGGTAATAGGTAAAAAAACTGAACGTTTACAAAATACAAAATTTGAAACGGTTTAGAGAGTTGGTCTTTTTAAATTGATTTAGAATAGGAAATCGTTTGACAGTAAAGGAAAGGGATATAAGGTTTAAATGAAGGTGTTAACATCTGTTTTTTTCTGAAAGAATTATAATTTTTAGATTTACATGGTCTTAATGACTACTTCACCCACCGCCTCTTTTTGATTGTTTCACGGCCACAACAATGTCTCATTCCATGCCTCTGAGACTGTTGGCACAAGCTTTCCAAACTTCTCTGAATGCTCCTCTTCCAATCTCCTTGACCATAAGCAAATGTGAAAGCTGAAACTACATTTACATGGTCTTAATGACTACTTCACCTGCCACCTCTTTTTTATTGTTTTACGGCCACGACAATGTCCAATCCCATGCCTCTGAGACTGTTGACACGAGCTTTCCACACTTCTCCGAATGCTCCTCTTCCAATCTCCTTGACCATAAGCAAATGTGAACACTGAAACTCCCACAGGTCCCTAAGAATATGCAAATTTGTTTATGTACTGTAAATAGATACAGTTAAATTTGGTAAATGAATATTGCAATATTCAAAGTATTTGCCGTAACGTTTAACTTGGGAAACTAATCGTAAAAACAAAACATACGTCCCTTTGTCCCATTGCCAAAATGTAATACACAGAAGCCAAAAATACCAATAAAAGTCGCCGTTTGCTTGGTCCGTCCTGAATATGGTGCCCTCAGTCTACCAAAATGTTTTAAAAACAAGCCATGTCTAATAGAAAATGAACTGCTGCGAGCTGAGTTCAGTGTGCTGTATTAATGTTTTGTTGCTGAATTTTAATAAGATGTGACAGCGTTTCGAGCTGAATGAAAAATATTAGTGCAACAATTTAATCCCACAGAAATTAAATAAATGGAAGAAGATCTACACTTTAAAAATATATTGCAACGGTAGTAATATGAAAAGAAAAAAGGTAAAAATTAAAATCAGCTTTTGTTAATATCATGGAAGTACATTAGGCCACTTAGGAAATATCCCGGTTTATCATCAATGCGCACACTGATTTTTTCCAGCGCATTGACTTTTTTTTATGTTTTTAAAAAAAAATATATGACCAAAAAATTGAGGAATTTTTCCCGTTGTAAAACAAAAAACAAAGTGACAACCAGTTGGGCCAGCGGCATATTACGACACTTGAGTCAAAGAGTACATTAAAACTATACCCGATTAATATATTGTATTGTAATACACGTTTTTTATACAGGAACAACTTTATTAGAACAAGGCTCAGATTTACCAAAATTTAAGAACAATTTAAGAACAAGCTCAGGTTAAGGCTTGATAACTAGGAAAGTTTTTGTGGTAGAAAATTGACTAAAACTTATTGACACAGCATGTAACGTATTTGATCTCCTTTTATCGGGTCTCCAACAAATCAAGTGTAAGCAAACAAACTATGTTTCTCAAGATGGCGGAACTCAAGCAACACGCCGTCCTAACCAAAACGAGGCTTCTGCCCAGTCTATGCGTTTTCTCAAAACAAAAATGAAACATTCAGCTTCTATAAGGAAAATGTCTCAGCCCTGCCATGAATCTATTCAATGCTGGTCACTCTGACTCTAATGAAGCACAAAAATATTAACTTAACGACCGCAAGATTTCCATAGCAATACACTGAAAATGTCATTTTGGTTACTACAGTTCACTGTGTGTCAATCAATCTGTCCGATGACTCAGACTCTGTACTGAAGTTAAATGGTATCAACACAGGAACTTGAACATCTGTATCTGTATTTTGATAATCGCCCACATCTTTCATGATCTGGGTCTGCCTTTGGGCATAATTTTCAGTGACTGCCGTTATCCATGCGTTCTCAGCGGAGATGACCAACATCATGTTTCCATACGCGCCCATCATCTATCACTACCACGTATGATTTGTGTCCACTTCTTTCTGCAATCAAACCTGGCCACCATTTGCTACGCGTCCGCAGGTCTTTCACCTGAATCCTCTCTCCCGTTTAAAATTTCCGAAACTTGGCATTCTTGTGCAGAATTTAATTATTTAAAGTATTATATAAGTTATCATTAAATGTATAATGTAAAACGGCCTTAAGTATCACGTTTCATTGAGGAAATAATTTCTAATTATAAAAGAAAGAATAAAAGGAGAATAAAAGGATAAAAAAAAACAAAAAGAAAAAAAGGAAAAAAAATGGTTCATTTTGGTGGGATTCGAACTGGCTGGGCATGGCCGCCAGCGCTTGCTCTGAGTAAATCCAGACAACTCTAGCCTAGGCCCCCTGTGTGCAAAATGCGAAAAACGCGTATTTGGGACTCAAAAGGTTAAGATCCACTTGTATTTTCATTTCTCTTCTTTGTTAAAGAAAAAAGAGATCAAACTTCTAATTGATCTGGATATACGTTTTATAACAGAATAATACATATTTCTCGCACTAAACCTGCCCTTGGTGAAAAATCTTTGAAAATTTTTAAGTGTAGTCAGTTTACCGAAAAATTCAATCAATACAATTTAATATCTTTATTAATTTGTTTATGTGTACAAAAGCAGTAGCCACATGCGCTAATTGAGCGCCTATTTTTAATAATGAACTAAAGTGAAAATATGTGCCTCACAAACACAGAGTAACTTTGATCTAAGCTAGCAGAGTACCTCCATCATGAAACTTTTGGAAGCCAGATTTAAGGATCTTTTTAAAAATCTGGTAATGGGAATGCTTTGAGGAAACTTCTCGGAGGATCCTCTGGTCACACACGTGAAAGGAGTCGTATAAAGAAAATAAAATCAACTACTCCATTCAGATTTGCAACTATGAGTCTATACAGGTCATTTCTATAGTAACCCACAATCTTGATCTTAATCCTACTGCCTTTCCATTAACAGACTGTTTTCATTTCACAAATAGAAACTGTAGAACAAGCAGCTAACTATAAACAACATTAAAGGAGAAAAGAGTATTATAATGAAGCTGTCTTGTCTTGCCTTGACTAAAACAGGATCAAAAATACTTCCATGCATTGGAGGCTTTTCGTTTTTTTCCGACCACAATTTCTTGCTTCCTGGCCAGTCTTTCAGCACACACGATTTCGTTCTTTATATCTTCAGGTTGTTGTTCTCTTTTTGAACTTACTCAATTGCTCTTCGCTACATATTGTGTCGGGAAGGTGGTCTTTTAAAATCCTTTTTCCTCCACTCCAGTGAGCGGAGCAGATGACATGCTTTTTTTTGTACAGGATTACTATTAACTAAAAAGATATTTTCAAAAGATTTAACTATATTGTTTTACAATTCAAAACAATCTTAAGACAAAATGTAAAACACTGCTAAAACAAACTTTGATTTGTTATTGTGGGAAGGAACACACATATTTAGTATATATATTATTGAAAATAACTATAAAATCAATTGTTCCTTTCTGCTTCAATACTGTTGGTTTGTGCAGGATTTCCAGCTGGTCTTTGTGTCTCTTGTTTTGCAATTTTTTTTCTTGTCATAAATATCTAGAATAAAGAGAGTTATGGAGTTTAGTTAGAAAAACGAATGACTTAAACCACTAACTTTAACATTCCTTTTGAAGAAGTATTTGTTATGGCAACCATAATAAGGTGATAAATTATGCTCTAAAGAATGTGCCCAATGTGTTTAATTAGAAAGGTTTAGGTTCGAAGAATAATAATTTACAGATATGCAACAGAAACTATAACTTCAAGTATTTTTTTAAGTTTTACCAACCTATTGATTGTTTTTGAGTTTCGTTGACAACATTGTATTAATCGCAACATGCAACAGAAACTATAACTTCAAGTATTTTTTTAAGTTTTACCAACCTATTGATTGTTTTTGAGTTTTGTTGACAACATTGTATTAATCGCAACATGCCATTAGATCAATCACCCGATTCTTCAGCTTCCGACATTCTTCTAATTTGTTGCAGGAGTCGCAAATGATCTCTTCTTGGTCACATTGGTCACAACATCTACGACCCACTTTGAATTGGGTCGTTGTTGTCTTACCCATTCGACTATGTCGAGATCTTGGGTAGCATCACAGACATGTTGGAGATCATCAACATTACTGATCTGGAATGGGGACTCAAAGGCTTGATTATTATTTTTTGATGAATGATGGTACGGCAATTCTCCAGTTTCGTTATTTCTCAAGATGAAACCGAACGAGATGTTCAGTTTGAAGACTGTAGATCAGTCAGCAAAGACTTGGATAACAATGGCGAAGAAGGTCTTGGGGGTTAAGGCTTGGCAAGCGGTAGTTGTACCAATCCAACAATCGATTCTGGCGACTAAATTGTGTGCGGATCTGGTACAATACAATACAATACAATACAATAATTTATTTGCATTTCCTTTTGAAATAAGGTTACAAGAGATCTATATATATTTTCTTTTTTTATAATAGAATATAAAGTAATTTTGAAATTTGTATATAGTTTAGGAAGGAAATGCCTAGTGCAAAAATAAACCCAAAGGTTTTCGAGTTTAGCCCTAGGCTTGCCATGTTGTAATTTTTGTAGCTTACACTCACGCAAGTGTTTAGCGAAGGCAAATGAAATGAAATAGCAAAAAAAAAAACGAAGAATTAGCAATGTTGGTGTTATGTAAAAGTTTTGGTTTTTTCGGCTCGTGTAATTTTAAGCTTCTCCACTCCTCCCCTCATACAAAAACAGATGGTCGACCCCGACCCCAAGCGCTCATCAACTAAGACCACGATCATTCTTAAAGTCATATTCAATCCAATGTTTACAATAAGTATGACAAATACTTTTGGTGAGTCTTGTGGCACTTGTGTTAATAGCAAAATATGTGTGAAATTCTGCTCGTTTATCTAAAAGTTCTTTTGTAATTCTATGTCTGTTTTTAAATTATTCCCAGGTTTCTAAGAATGTCACCAGAACGGTTTGACCACCTGCTATCACTGGTTGCCCCCCTTATTGCAAAATCTAAATGCCGAAGTCGGGATTCACTATCGCCTGAGCAGCGCCTTGTTATTACTCTTCGTTACCTTACAACAGGTGACTCGCAGCAATCGGAGTCATTTAACTTTCTTGCGGGTAGAACCGATGGCGCATGTCAGCCATCTTGGCTGGTCGACTGTTTGAAGAGCTCCCGCTCTTCTGATTCATTTTTCTGTTAAAATGTCTACAAAAGATTTAAAGAAAGTTAGGAAAGAGAATGATAAACTGAAGGAAGAATTGAGTAAGATTGCTAATGAAATGGGCTCCCTTCGAGAGCAATTTAAGAAATTTGAACAACCGCATGAAACTAGCGACGACACTTTACAAGAACTTAGGGAGGCAAACAAGAGTCTATCTTACTTAAGTGAGGATTATGACTCTTTCCAAATTTTTCGCCAAGACGCAAAAAAGCAAATTGATAGATTAGACAAATTGATTGAGTCTTTGTCTGCAAAAGTGGATGAGATAGCTGGGGTGATTCAGGAACTACAAGATTACAGTTTCCAATACAATGTGAAAATCATTGGATTACCTGAGACGAAAGCCAACGAATCTGCACTTGATACCGCGACTCTATGCGTTAATTTATTTTATCAAATGGGCATCGATATTGAACTCGGGTCGATTGATATTGCCCATAGAGTCCCCACACGGAACAAGAAGAAGCGAAGATTAGACAAGGAAAATGTCATGGCGTGTCGTCGAAAAGCCAAAGATGTTGATCTTGTAGCATTAGGCTTTGCAGCCGGCTCACCAGAAGCTCAAGATGTCCGCATTGGAATATTCGACCATCTCTCTCCGTCAAAACAAGCCCTTTTCGCCGAAGTCAAAAAGTTCAAAACCTCACACAACTTTGCCTTCTGCTGGGTTAAAGACGGCTGCATTTATCTGAGGGAGTCGGAGCGCTCGAACATAATTAGAATCAAAGATTTTAATCATTTACAGAACATGGAAAGGATGGAAAATAGGTAGGCTTAATTTTATCCTCAAAATTTGTTTATGAAATCAACCGTTCAGTAACATGAAGCCAGTTAGTAATGAAATCAAACAACTTTTATCTGTCCTCCCTTATTACAACTGTAAAGTCGTTTCTGATGCCCATCCCCAATTCAATAATTCTCTTGAATCAAATCTAACAACTAAAAATCTTCTTAAAAATCTTCCCGGTTTATTTGATTTAGATATATTTAATTTGAACACTAGAATAGACCAAAATGCAAATTTTGAAAACGATCCTCTGGGAAGCTTTATTCGATGTAATTATTATTCACCTTATAATTTTCAAAAGCAAAAGCATAATTTCCGGGATAACATAGATCGCGGCATATCTTCATAGTAACGTAAGTAGCTTGAAAAAAAATCTTGATAGATTCCAAACTCATCTACTTGACGAAATTTCTTATCCCTTTGATGTAATTGGAATAACCGAAACTCAAATTAGAGATAAAATGCAAATTAACTTTAATCCTCAAATTCCAGGTTATGATTTTGAATGGGTTCCGACACCTCTCTCTGTGGGTGGGGTCGGAATGTATATAAAGCATGGTCTCAACTATAGAATCCTTGAAAAAATTTCTAAAGAACAATATCAAGCACTCTGGGTTGAGTTAATGTTTGAAAATAAAAAGAACATTGTTTGTGGTGTTTTGTATCTCCAACATAACTCACCCTATGAATTTATAAAGTATGTTGAGACTAAACTAGAAACCTTTAGCCAGAATAATAAGAATGTCTGCATTTTAACCGATTCTAATATTGATCTTCTAAAATACAAGGCGTGCCCCTACAGCAAAACGTTCGTACACCTTCTACAAAGTTTTTGTATGGTCCCTACGATCGACAAACCAACAAGAGTGCATCGTAGTAGCTCGTCGCTAATAGATAATATTTTTGTTAACTTCTTAGAGTTTCGTATTGTGAGTGGAAACATAATCTCAGATATCAGTGACCACTTCTCACAGTTTTGTATTATTAGCTCGGATCATCAAAGTTGTAAACCACAAAAACAGAAAATTAGAAATTTTAATAATTTTAACGAAAATAAATTTCTCTCCGATCTTTCTCTAATAAACTGGTCTAGCTTGGTTGCTCAAGACGACATTAATTTAACTTTTAACAAGTTTTACAATAAATTTAACAAGGTAGCTAATAAACATGCGCCATTTACTAAAATGTCCAAACGTTTTATCAATTTCAATAAGAAACCGTGGATAACACAAGGCATAAGACGGTCAATCAAGCATAAGAATAGATTATTTTATTCAGGTGATTACTCTCAATATAAACAATACAGAAATAAATTATTATCGATCACACGTTTGAGTAAAAAGAATTATTTTCATACTTATTTTGAGTTAAATATTTCAAATATGAAAAAGACATGGCAAGGCATTAACAATTTAATATATGGCAAAAAAAAGTCTAGAAAATCTATTTCCTGTATCCGAAGTTATTCAGGCAATAATAAAAATGACACCTTAGTTACTAATATCAAAGAAATACCTAATGTGTTAAATAGCTACTTTGCTAATATAGGAGCTCGTCTCGCTAAAAATATCCCCCAAATAACGAAGACATATCAGGATTTTTTAAACCAACCCACCGTAAATTCAATTGTGATTGAAAAGGTCACTTCACAGGACATTGAAGATCAGATAAACTTGATTCCAGTAAACAAATCTTATGGACTGTATTCCTCACCTACTAAACTTTTGAAAATTGCCAAAAACATAATAAATCAACCCCTCGCTGAAATCTTTAATTTGTCGATGAGCCTAGGTAAATATCCTGATAAGATGAAATTAGCAAAAGTAATACCTATTTATAAAAATGAGGACGACACAGAACCAGGCAATTATCGCCCTATATCTTTACTTTCGGTTTATAACCGTATTTTTGAGAAAATCATGTACAACAGAGTAACGGCATTTCTTGAAAAATACAATATTTTGAACCCCTCGCAGTATGGCTTTAGGTCTTGTCATTCAACTCAACATGCAATTTTAGACATCACAAGTAAAATATTACAAAATATGAACAATAAACTTTATACCTGTGGAATATTTTTGGACCTTAAAAAGGCATTTGACACGATTGATCATACTATACTACTAAACAAACTTGCCCATTACGGTATAAGAGGTACAGTTAATTCTTGGTTCAGTTCGTATCTCACGAATAGGTTTCAGACTACAGTGGTGAATGATTACGCATCTCAGAATCAGGAATGTTGTTATGGGGTTCCACAGGGCTCTGTGCTTGGCCCTGTACTTTTTCTTTTATATATAAATGACATTAGTTGCTCTAGCTCTAAATTTAGTTTTCACCTATTTGCTGACGATACTAACGTTCTATATGCTAATAAAAATCTTCAAACCCTAGAGAAAGTGGTCAACACTGAACTGGCTAATGTTAGTGACTGGCTTATTGCTAATAAACTTACTGTTAACACAAAAAAATCTAGTTTTGTAATTTTTCGTTCATTTAAAAAACCTTTACCTTTTGCTCCACGAGTTAAAATGTATGACGCAATAAATCAAATATTTGCTCAGCAAAGAATAGACTGATTGTTGACAAATACAAAGATCTCGTGTTGGCAAATTATAAAAAGGCCAGACATAATTGGATTCTTCGATGACTGTACGAAAGATGTTTTAAAAGAGCTACAAGAAGAAGAAATGAGTGATTTGGATGAAGAGAGTGCTGAAGTAGAAGATAAATAGGGGCTGATATTAGTTAATTAATGTGCGTACCTATAAATTAAACTTCGAGTGCTTTTTTTTGCGTAAACTTTGTTTCGCGGGTCTAAAATCGCGAAATTTAAGACTCGCGAAAATTAGTGCGAATAAGGTAATTTTTTTGCTCACCTGTTTTGTAAGAAGTCACGATTGTTTTGGTAAAGTCAAGGATAAAAACTCGTTAATGAGCATTCACATGATTAAGGGCATTCGTTAAATCTGAACGTCGGCTAAAACTGTAAAACTGATTGTATACGAACGCCGCGAACGTTACGTATTAAAAATGATACCAAAGTTCATTTTGACTTCGAGTTGTTATGTATAGATCAATTCGAAACTTCAACATCCCCCCTTCCCGGGCAATCCCCGGCCATTTGACAGCAGCCTTTTCCCGGGGGCCAGGAATCTGACGTTAGGAAGTGTCCGGCTGGGCGGGCCGGGAATTTGAACCAAAGGGAGGGGGAGCGCCGGGAATTTGAACCAAAGGGAGGGGGAGCGCCGGGAATTTGAACCAAAGGGAGGGGGAGCACCGCCATAATTAGTGGTAATGGCATTTTGGTCCATGTCATACAGCATATCAAAAGCATGCACAGAGCTGCATAATAGCATACACAAACACATACTTTGCCTTGCCTTGATAATTTTTTGAAAAAGGACCCAAAATAAATTGGCAAGGTATTCATCCTTGGATCAATAGAACTTTAATTTTACTCTTGCTAAAATTGTCCTTACCTTGCTGTTTTTCCTGTAATGGGGTGTAATGCTTTCCTGACTTAAATTTATATTTACAATCGTTTTTCGAGCAAAAATATAGTGTCGGTCGGCCGGTTGGGTAAGGACAAGTAAAAATACTGAAATCGGTTATTTAGTCTTTTGCTGGCATAATGTTTACGATATGTCGCTTCATTTTAACGTATCGGGGTTTTCTTTATCGTAAATTTATTGCTTTGTAACGTAAATTACGTTTCCCTCCATGGTGGTAGTAATACGTCCACTTCCCACTCTCGCAGAGTTGCGAGATTAGTGCGCGATGATATTGATATATTCTTTATTTGGACATGTTGCGCGTACCAAAATTATCATTATGATTTACTCGGGCCATAAAGTAAAATCAACCTTCATCAACATCTTATTTACATACACTGTAAGTGTAAACATAAAAATAAGTGCAAAGGATGCCGAATAGAGCAAAATGTCGTCAGACGATTCGGTATGGACGTCTAAAATCTATTCAGTATAATAAACCAAGTTATTCTCCCATTTTGATTGGTTCTCGCCCATGACCTATTAGAGGACACACGCACGCTTGACGTCACCATTACAAAGTTTTTAATTTTTCATTATATAAAACAAATAGATTCCATGTTTTTGTGCG
>JAOCPT020489228.1:0-12587 GCA_026546935.2 Palythoa grandiflora
TACCCACCCTCCCCTCCCATCTTATGTTGGTTGACGTGACAAAACCCAGCTGGGGAGCTACCGTGTGTGCGCTGAAAGACACTGAACTTAAACTGAAACTATTTTTGCTTTTCATCTCTACCTCTTCGGCTTTTCATAAATTCAAGAATGGCAACTAATGTTGTTAGTTCCTTGTTGGTACTGCGCCAATATCCTCGTGGAGCGCAGATCTCGAACCAAGGAGAACTACGCCAAAATCATTTTTTCTGTATTCAGATAATCCTTCGCTGACGAGCTTGCGGTCTTTCCTTATTTAGCAAATCAGGGCCATTTAAATTCCTGTGGGGCTTTTTATACGACCTTTGCCCTTGCAATTGATGGATAAAACTGTCATTCATTTGACAACCCTTGCGTGCAAAGTATATTTCCTTCATTATACGCACACTGACTAACAATCATTACAGCCCATCGAACCCTGCTGAAATGTGGAAGAATGAAAATATTTATATTTTTCGGTGAAGCATGACGTTTATTCAAGGAGCCCAAGTGGCTCTCAGTCACACGCGTTTGTTTAGTTGTAAGTCTATGTAAGAATTTCCCGTTGTTTTGTTATTTGAGTCGCCGTCACTGTAGCTGTGTACTTGGATCGTCGCGTCGAGAGGATGTGCGTGTAATGGAGCCCTGGTGCCGAGCTGTAAACTCTTCCATATGCGTTGCGAAGTAGCGATAACGTACTGCTAAGTCATGCCGCCGTCTTAACGAATTGCTGTTTCTTAACGCACTCACACCATGACTCAAGTTTTGCAGCGACGTGTGTCTCTGTCATCAACTCGCAGCAAACTTCGCCGCAACCTGGGTTAGTTCCATTTTTAATTTAAACAAATCCAACAGCCATCTTCTACCGTTATAGTATCGTGTAGGCATGACTATAGGGTCGCCATTGTACCCAATTATCGTCTTATGCAAGCATTCACGCCACTGTTTGCAAACTAATTTCGATAATCACACCGGACTAGTTAAGCCTATTATATTTTATTTAAATTCTCGTTTCACATATAGAAAGCTTTTTTCATTTGTAGTTGCCAAACAGGTTTTGTTGTATGGTTTTTAACTTGGTTTTGTGTTTTTTTGTGTGTGTTATCACCCTGCTATCTGCATATTCTGCGTTATTTAACCTCGCTGTTGTTATATTCATGTATGTCATTATGATATTGGTCCGTATATCAACTAAGTATTTATGTTCATCTGGAATAATTGTGCTCATCACAACCATTCGCTCGTGCTCGGTGTGCTGGTTGTTAGAGCCAAAATGGTGGACATCGTTTCATTCTTGTCTTTCTCAGAGTTCATCAATTTAATCGACCCCGCAGGGAGTCTTGTAATTCTTTTCATTCCTTAGTAGTATCTAGTTTTCTATCCGACAATGCTGTTCTGTTTGATGACTTCTTCGTAAAGGTCTCGTTAGAATCTACAGTTGATTTGTAAAACTTTATCATAACGGCGTTAAAACCTCGGAAAAGTGCTTGTATACGTGTGCCTTGAAACCGCAGTTTTTATTGATCGATGTTATATGATACAGCGCACTTATCAAAGCCAAATCTTGAGTGATTTTACGGTTTTCAGTGTTTAACAAATAGCTTCAAACCGTTTGTTTTTCAAATGATAAGTTAAGGCAGTTAACTTTTACTGGCGAAAGATATTTTATTATACGAAAACGGTAAAGTATCGTGTCCACCTTTTTACAACTAGACAAACAGAAGTTTATCTTTTAAAACTGCCCAACTTAATCCCTGTCAGACTTGACCTTTTCACCTTTTTTGATTTTATGCTTGTATCTAAAGTACTGTTGTGGTGATTTAAAAGTTCTCCCGCATTTTTGCGTTACTGCTTTATCATAAACGAACCTGTCTCAGCCGAGTGTCTGTAGTTGTATATACTTGCTTTAGGCGATATTGCTTCTTCTTGTGTACCATCTAGTATACCATCAAAGTCATTTACTGTCTAGTGCTCTGAAATTCTGTAGCAGAAACGCTTAACTCTTCAATATTTTGTAAGATAATACTTGAATATATTTTGTACAAAAACCTATCCAAGCCAAGTGTCTGTAGTTGTATATACTTGCTTTAGGCGATATTGTTTCTTCTTGTGTACCGTCAAACTCATTCACTTTATGGTGTTGTGATGTGCTGTAGCAGAAACGCCTAATTCGTCATTTATATTTTGTTAGATATTAAATACTTAAATATATTTTATACAAAAACCTATCTAAGCCAAGTGTCTGTAGTTATATATACTTGCTTTAGGCGATATTGCTTCTTCTTGTATACTATCAAAGTCATTTACTGTATAGTGTTCTGATATGCTGTAGCAAAACGCTTAATTCTTCAATGTTTTGTTAGATAATACTTGAATATACTTTGCAAAAATACGCTGAGGCTTTAATCTTTCTCCGATCAGTTGATCCACAAGAATGTTATTTTTTACTATGTTTGAACATTTATTTGCTTTCAATACTGTTACTAAGCTGATTTATTTCGCCAATGGAAGATATGGATACAGAGGATCAATTCTTAGACTCGAATAGACTGTGTGATTAAAACATTCGATAGCCATCATTTATGGTGTGCGTTTATCTTCTGCTGTTGTTTGTCATCGCTCTGAAAATTTTTTTAAGGTTTTTCTTTTTGGGTCAGTTTATGCAACGAAACAATACTGTGTTTCATCAATGAATGCTTTTTCATTTCCGGTATATTTCATCCTGCTATCATCCGCTTGACCTAAGGAAATGTTTTATCTTAACTCTCCAGAGTATCTTAGGGCCACAGTTCAAACTTCTCATTTTTCAGTAAATGTGTTCTTACCCCAATTTTGTTTTCACTATCGACCTTGCGTTTTCTTTATTGCGGTTCACATTGTTGTATTTAGGGCTTCTAGTTTCAGTCTAATTGGATCTGTCTCTGTTGTCGCCGGTCTGTCACACAAACCACTTGTAGACACACAACACACGGATCAAGTTGTCTTTGCTTTATAAAAGATTACTTCGTTATTGTTTAGGTGAATTTGCGACTATTTCATAGAATGAATAGAATGAGTAAAATTATGCTTGATCTTCGCCGCTATTTTTTTGTATAAGTCCGTAATTTATTTCCGCTCCTAAGGGCTCAGCTGGTGAGGGGCCAATTTGAGAATTTAAAGTGTCAAAATTTCTAGTACATGTTTTTCATGACGTCTGACCCTTGCGAAACTTTTTCAGCGTACAATTTAGTCACGAAACTGAACATTAACATAAAGTGTTAGAATGAAGATTTGATGTTATAGCCTAGATTCTCTTACCACATTTGGGGAAATGTTGAATTTACGCCGACGAATAGTTTTTCTGGTTGAGTTCTTTTCAACCAAACAAATTAGGAGTTTTTATTATTCTTTTGTCCAGGGAGAGTTTTCTTTACGTCTGGATCATCCAATGAAATAAAAATAGAAATAAAAAACTACACTTTTCAATCTCAGTCTCGTTAAAGAATCTGACAACGATTTTTGTTTTCTCGATTTGAGTATCAAGGCCTAATATTTGTTATTGAATCTTTAACTTCATTGTGTTATTGGTTGACGACCATTCTTTAACCTTTCATATTTCAAATTAAAATCCTTAGCTAGACTGCACCGCTGTGCGCTTTAGCTGTTAACTTACCTTAGAGGTCTTAAGATAAAAGCTTTGCTCACACGGCGCTTGCTGTTGATGCATTTCTCAGTCTGCAGTGGCTTGCAATTTGCTGCAAATCATTTTTCGCTCCATTCTATTTTTGACAATAAAACTCGAACGCTCCAGCTCGCCCCTTTAAGGCTCAACTTTCAGGTTTTAAATTAACCATATTATTTTGCCCATCCTAGATGGTATGCCGGAAGGTCCACCCAAGATCGTTCACTCACTGAGAAATTGCAAAGTTGCGGAGGGAACTGCCGCTAGATTCGAGTGTAAGATCAGAGGTAACCCGGAACCAGAGGTCGAGTGGACCAGAGAAGGCAAAATTTTGAGAGAAAGCAAACAGCTAACTTTTCTTTACGATGACGAAGACAATTGTAAGCTGATTATTACCAAGGGAACTAGCGCAGATGTTGGCGAGTACAAAGTGACAGCTTGGAACATTCATGGACGAGCTACTAGTACCGCCCGGCTAATCATAGACAATGGTCTTGACGAGGATAGTACTGCTAGTGAATCTGAACTTTCCGAACCGGAAATTGATGAGCGAAAAGTTGATGTTCGGACTTCTAAGTTCACAAAATTTTACACTGTTAAAGAGGAGCTTGGCAAAGGTAGATTTGGAGTAGTTTTTAGATGCATCGAGAATAAAACAGGAAAAGTTCACGCTGCTAAGATAATAAAGTGCGCCAAGGAACAGGACAAAGAGGATGTCATTCACGAAATAGAAATTATGAACGTTGTTCGGCCGCACAGGAGACTTTTGACGCTAGTGGATGCGTTTGCGACCGACACGGAAATGGTGATCGTAACAGAACTAGTTACTGGGGGTGAACTGTTCGAGAAAGTCGTAGAGGATGAGTACATTGACGAGGCGGAAGTATGTAGCTACATGAAGCAAATATTAGAAGGTGTTCAACATATGCACGATCGGGATGTCCTTCACCTTGACCTGAAGCCGGAAAACATTATGCTTGTGCGTCCTGACAGCAAGCAGATCAAACTCATTGATTTCGGTCTGGCAAGAAAATATGTTCCTGGCAGTAATCTGAAGATTATGTTTGGTACTCCGGAGTTTGTCGCACCGGAGGTGTTAACGTATGATACAATAACCCCGGCAACTGATCTTTGGTCTGTGGGCGTGATCGCATACGTCCTCATGAGTGGCTTATCTCCATTTATGGGGGAGACGGATGCAGAAACATTAATCAATGTTCAAATGGCAGAATGGGACTTTGACGATCTCGTGTTCCAAGAATGCTCCCCCTCCGTGAGAGACTTTATTTCTAGTCTTTTAGTCTTGGAACCCGACGAAAGAGCCACTGTGGATAAGTGTCTACAGCAGGAATGGATAACTATGCAAAAAGGAAAAGGAAAGAAAATTAAAACAGACCGCCTCAAGGCTTTTACTGCTCGTAGAAAGTGGAAGAAGGCAATGTCTGCCATAAGAAGCACCAATTTCCTGAAGCGCCTGCTGGGAAGTCGAGGAAGTGTAGGGGATGCAAGCAAACCCGAGGAAGCTGGTGGCGGAGGAGGGGGTGCAAGTGGAGGATTGCTGGCCAGAGTAAAAGCGATGCATGCAGCTGGTGTACAGGCCCCTGATGGGGGAATGCCACCCTCGGCGTCTGGTTTCCTTTCACCAACTTCAGCTGCTGTTCCATTTCCTGGAGTGATGGCAAGTCAGGCTATCAAAGAAGAGCATTACCCAAAGAAAAATCTTTCTAATGAGGTAATCATGGAAGAAAAAGCTCCCGCACCAAAAGGTTGGGGTCGGTTTGCCAAAAAACCTCCCGGACCAAACGAGGTAGATAGCATAAGAAGCCCAAACCAAGCAAAGCTGAACAGTAAAGTATCCGAATCTAAAGCTGATAGTGTAAAAAAATCTTTTAAACCAGAACCAAAATCAGAGAAGAAAAGTCTGGAGCCTAAACCTGATCCAGTAGGTCACAATAAGAGGAACGAAAAGAATTTGTCAAATAACTCTGAACGCGCAGTCGAAGAACTTCCTGAAACTAAATCAGAAAACATCAAAAAAACTTTAAAACCTGAAGCAAATTTTAAAAAGAAAACCCCGGAAATTCAACCTGAACTGAAAAATGTGCAAGATAACGAAAAGGACAAAGTTCTCTCTAGCAAACCTGGACAGGTAACTAAAAAAGTACCCAACCTAACGACAGTCGATGCCAAAATGTCACCAAAACTTGAGCCAAAATTTAGCAAAAAAGATGGCAAAATGGATGAGAATTCTGTTAATGCTGAACCTACTCAAAAACAACATCAAAATGGTGCAAAGTCAAACAAAGTTGGACAGTTTGAAAAGAAAGAATTACAAAAACATGATAAAAATACGTCTAAATCCAACGACAAATCCATTAACAAGAGTGCTCCCGAGCCAAAATCCAGTGTTCCTGAGAAAACAAACCACAAGCCACAACTAAGTACCATAGAAGGCAAGTCAAATGTGAATTTGGGATCACCCAAAGTAGAAAAAAAGACTCTCAAAGAACAACAGCGCCCAGAAACAACGCATGAACAAAGGAAACGTCCAAGTGAAAAAGTTGATAAACCTGATACATCTGATAAAGGAACTGAATCAGTGAATCATCCGGAAAAGGGAGTGAAAACCCCTCAATCAAATAAAAAAGAGGACGTGACTACAGACGTTAAAGAAAAAGAAGTGAAAACCCTTCAATCAAATACAAAAGAGGAAGTGACTACAGACGTTAAAGAAAAGGAAGTGAGAACTGCTCTGTCCAATAAAAAAGAGGAAGTGACTACAGATGCTAAACCCCAAGAAGACAAAAAGGAGTTGCCCCCTCAAAAAACTACTAGCCAAGTTGATAAGAAAGATGCAAAAAGTCCACCAACAAAATTTGGCCAAGCGAAAAAAACTCCGAACAAGTTGGGAGATAAAATAGGAAAATTCAACCAGACCAAGAGTGCTGTTCCACAGTTTGGTATAGACTATACTAAACGGAACACTGAGAAAAAGGCCCCATTACCTAAGCATCAAGGAGCTGCCCCTCCTTCGATGGAGTTTGGCATCAGTTACAGCAAAACTACGAGCAAACCCAAGAACGAACCGGCTACTAAAGCCGAGTCAATACCAACAAATGTGTCCAAAGGAAAGATTGGAAACGCCGCTCCCACGCCCGTCCCGGTTGTAGATGAAGCGAAAACAACGCCAAAAGAAAAACGGAAAAGGAAAAGAAAGCCCAGAGTTCAGGGTTAGAGTCAAAATTTCAGGGACCGTAGGCATCTTAAAAAATCTGAAGTCGTTCTTTGCTATTCTCTCTTTTCTTTCGAAACGGTATCTATGCATATAGGCACCAAGTACTTTTTGCTGACGCTTTCGGGTATTTTTGTAGCTGTATAGGAAATGAGAGCATTGCTTTTTGTAGCTTTTGTCGTTGTCGTAGTGCAAGTTGTTGCTTATGTTGCTACTGTTGAACTTGTTGTTGTCAGTCGTTGCATGTATTTTACGTTTTATTAATGTTTGTCGCCATGATAGTTTTAATATGTATTCGTTCCAGTCCTCTTCATTCTATCGTTTATTTATGAGTACTGAAAACCGTTTTGGTATTGACTTTTCATCACCCGAACTAACAAGTGAAATTACTTGGTTACAGTTTACTTCCAATCGATTGTGAAACATACGTTAACGCATGCCTCATTAATAAGGAGTTGAACCGTACCTAATTAATTTTTGTCTCGATAAGCGCATTTACTACAATTAAGAATTGAATATAATATCGTTGCGTTATTGTTCTTTCGGGTGAAGCTTCTTTTGAAAAAAATTGATCCATCGGAAGACAGTGATTAGGGCGGTTATCTTTAATTTGATAATTTCAAACGTTAGATAAAGAAATGTTATTGTATTTTAACACTCATGTTTTGAAAACTGTTGGATTTTAATGCATGAATTGATTTTCAAACATATTATCGTGAAATTTGCGTTCTGGAAAAACTTAGTTCTGTGCGTAACATGTTCATTTCTCACTAAAAATATCCATACTCTTGTTTAGTTTCTTGGAAGTTGAAGATAGCTTAATAATCTATGTCACATGAAATACAAACTAAAATCAGATTAATTAACAGACAATGAACTTCAGTTTGTTTGAATTTATAGGACAGTGATACAGCGCTAGTTTCTTTAGAGATCCTCCCTCAGGCAAAACTAGAATGACTGAATTCACAAACTCTGTGCTGTGAATCTGCATCATTTTTTCTCATTGCTACACAACAGTTGGTAAAAGCGTTTTAGATGTATCTCTAAAGGAACATTTATTACTTGTTTTTGTGAATGGAAAGTTAAGATTGTTCTGATTTGTTTCCATAAAAAGGTAAACGCAGACTTCCTTTGTTTCGTCCATACGCGGTGAACTACTTTCACAAGGCAATGTATCTATGGCAGATGCTTTTTTCAGGTTTTGCTGTAAGTCTGGCTGTTTGTGTTGGAAAAACGCTGGACTTATGAGTTAATATCTTAATGAGTTCATAAAAAATACTTCGTCTCCAAGATGATATGCGACAGTAAAGTAAGAAAATGCTATATTCAATTAAGCAAAATTTATAAATTGATTTGTTTGATATTGCGATTGAAACTATATCTAGTCAAATCTCACCAGGTAGCAATTTTTAGCCAATATATTACAATGAAAACACCGTCTACGACGGAGACAAAATCTGTCTTGATTCTGAATGGCACGTGGTGAAACATCTATTATTGTTTATCATCAGCTATATTAATTCACACAAGTTAAATCTGTTGCATCTATCATCTAGTTTATGCGACGCCAACTCGAAGAACTGTTAAGTACATTCTTTTATGATAATATATGTGCCTTGCTACTCAAAATAAAATGTTGAATGTAAAATGTTCTTTCAAAATTCTGAAATGCAGATTTTGTTATCAATCTATGAGTTATTGACCACAGCAACTTCAATTATTTTCGTCCAAAAATGGCTGAAAGTTATCAGTTGACCAATCAGCGATGACAACCTTGATGTCTGTTGTTTGAACTTCTTGCTTGAGGCGCACGTGGTGCGTGACTTGAATACATTTCAAAGGTTTCACTGTGACCACTTTCTCGGCTCATTTGTCTTTGTGGAAAGGTTAGAGTAGGCACTGGTGAAGGAGAGGGGATTCAAATGGCGACAGAAGAGGGCATGTAAATTTCTCTACTTTTCTACTTAACCGTTATAAATATTTAGACATTTTGAGTGAAGGACAAGCTTAAAATAGTCGTGCAGAATATAACTCTTTCCAGACCCTTACGAATGTTAATGTTATTTAACGTTTTTGACAAGGTAGAAACGCCCTTTTTGATTTTGACTTAAAACAGCGGTGTTAAAAAGTGCCATTCAGTGGTATTATTTTAATCTTTTATTTCTCTTCCTCACAGGCGTAAAGAAGTTGTTTAAACCAGAGGGGCTTGATAAGCGTTTCCCAGGCAAAGAACTTCCACTAAAACAAGAAAATCCTGAGAAGTATTACAATTTTTCTAAACAGGACCTGGGCAGGTGAGTTTTTGAATACCGCCATTTTGATTTGATCTGTATGTTGAAAAGTTTAATTCCACAAGTCTGTCAGCGTGTCCTGATTAGTTTTAACATTCGCTTGCTTTGTATCAATTAAAAATAATTTATATCTGCTTTACGAAAGTGAGTATTGAGCCTTTCTTTGAGAACTGTCGTGTTTTTTAGTGATTTGACAACAGGCATGTGCACGTGAGGTACATGCAGGTGATCTATGAATACAGCATGTAACCAGGAAAAAGATAAACTGCATAAAGTATATAAGATTAATCAGTGTGCTACTGATTTTCTGAAGTCTTTGATATCAGTATTTTACCGAGAATAAATAAAGGTTAATCATTTCCAGCAATTGACTAAAAAGGCAAATTGTCATGTCTTTGAGAAAGTGTGTTTTTCGCACTCAACTGTACATGTTGACACGCCTAGCTTGCATATTGACATGGATTTACTAAAACCTACATTATCTCATCGACATTAAGAAAATCTAGTTTACTTAATTTCTGTAGAATTAAAGACCAGTAAATATTAAGCAATATTTATGGCCATTTTACTAATTAAAACATTAAAGTTACTTTACTTTATTATTATCGCGCTCAATGAAAGTGTTGTTGTATTCGGAGGCTAAATTAAGAGAAATCGTTTTATTTTTAATTCTTCTGTTTTTTGGTGTTCTTGAAAAGCAAAATTTAATATGTTAACGAACGAAAATTGCAAGGTACCCTTTCAACATGAACCAGACATTTGTCTTTAGTTTCTGGCTGCATAATTTTTTCACTGAAGTTACAATCACAGAGACCGAGCGAAGGTTAATAATCCACCGAACGAAACGTTAAACATCGTGGTTGGTGGTCCGTGAACTTTCCCATTAATGTTTGTATATTCACCTTCATTCTCAAAAATATTGGTTATCGATCAGCTAAAAGATTATTTTCTGAATTATGGGTGTTAACTTTTTTAATTTCATATCATTTTAGGCTTGAAATATTGCACATAGAGATTTTTAAAACAGTTTAAAGAAAAGTTATCGCCAATGCGTTTGTAGAAATATTATTTGTTTATTCTAGCTAGGAGGTCAACACCAAACGGTGTGAATAATTAAACTATAGATAGAAATTGCCTTGTTTTGAATAGAAGAAATTGAGGAAAGTGGCATGTCAAATTAAGTTTACTCTGGTTATCGGTTTCAAAGAATTTAAGTTTTTCGTCCTCAGCTCTTTTAGCCGGTAATCTGTACCTAATCGTGCTGTATACGCTTTCCTGCTACCGTTGCTTATCCTTACCGTCATCGTCATGATAATCATCATTATCATCATCATTATCATTATCATTGGTATCGTTGTCATTATCGTCATCATCATCGTAATCACCATCAACATCATCATCAACTTCATCATCGCAGTCATTATCAACACCATTATCGACATAATCATCAACATCATCGTCATCAACAACAACATCATCATCGTCAACATCATCATCATCATCATTGTAATCATCATGAACATCACAATCGTCAACATCATCAACATCCTCATCATTGTCATTGAACTCGCTAAATTACTTATGTAAAATAGATAAAAGACTAAAATATATATGTATAGTTAAAAACTCAAACGTTTTCGACTAAAAGTCATATTCAGGAGTATGGAAATTTCGCATTAACTGTTCCCCTGGGGAACAGTTGTGCAACAAAGTAATTCACTTGTTTATTTAGTGATGGGGTCTTTTGTTTAATGAAAAGGCCTTCAACTATTTTCCTCTTGACAAAGACTAGAGCAGGGAACAATACTTTCCATGAGATGTAATGGAAACCAAGGGGATTGTTCGTGTGGAGAGAATTATATCGGAGAGACATTGCGAAACTTAGAAACAAGAATTGCTGAACACAATGATCCGTCACACAACTCTGAACCAGCAAGACACTCAAAACATTTTCCATCACATACTTTCAAAGGGACCCCGGATATGTTAGAGTGTTTCAATAAGTATTATGTCAGCTGACGTCCTCTTCTTTACCTGACAATTCCAGTAACTGCATCATGCCCTACTACTACTACTACTGCTGCTGCTGCTACTACTGCTGCTTCTACTACTACTCCAACTGCTATTACTATTACTGCTGCTGCTACTGTGTCTGCTACAACTACAAATGCTATTCTACTCTTACTATTATAACTGCTACTACTACTACCACTATTATATTTAAAATGAATTGCGCTTGATTTGCAGGGGTAAATGGGCTGTTGTAAGGCGTGCAGTTGACAAGAAAACTAAAAAAGCTCATGCAGCCAAAATAATAAAGTATGATAGCGAATCTCTGGAGTTAGTTCTTCAAGAATTTGAAATTCATAGGACTCTCAAGAATGAGAGGGTTATTGGCATGCGTGATGCTTACATCTGCTGGCGGTACGCGGTGTTCATGTTGGACGTGTAAGTAGCTTTACATATTTTTCCCTCTATTTCCAATAGATTTTTCGTGCGATCATTTATATGTTTATATATGTGGACATTGGTTTGATGAATTTTTCATGTCTTCTGCAGGGTTGAAGGCCAAGATTGCCTCTCCTTTATTGGAGCAAAGCCACGAGCGAACGAAGAGGACATCTGTTTCGTTCTTCGTCCTCTTCTGGAGACCCTGAAATACCTGCATGGCCAGAAGGTTGTACACTTGGACATCAGAGTAAGTTCAACAGATCAGTTTATCGTCACGTTTATTGGGCTTTTAAAACCTGTAGTCGCTGTCTACAACGTATCGAACATTACAAAAAGATGCCAAGCATTATGGTATAAAGTTACAGGTCTTTAATGAATAGGCTTTCAATTTGTTCAAGGGTATCGTCGTGTTAAGAAGAATCTGGAGCTCATTCCTTTCTGTGCTTTCTCGACTCGAGACAGTAGGTTTTGATTCATTGGGAATCCACGGCTATGAATAGTACAGAAATATGATCTATATTGTACACTATAATAATTGTGAGATACTACAGATACTAATATCGTTATCTTTTTCTTAGTTTTGACTGTGGCATTGTCACACTTATTGTGATAATATTTTAAGAATACAAATGGTATAAAATTTTTGGATTAAAAGTTTACCCAAGTGTTTTCGACTAACTCCTTATCTTCAGTTGTATAAGACTTATACACCTAAAGATGACAACTTGATATATATATGATAATATTGTTACACAGGTTAACTTAATGAAATTACTCTAAGCTCACAAAGTACAATTTTTTTGTTAATTTTTTTTATTTCTAAATGATAAAGAAGAGGATATTTGAAAAACGAAATTCGTGCAGAGAATTTCAGTCACAAAAAAAATCCTGCACACACAATGAGAGAAAAAAATTCCTGCAAACCGAAATCCCCCCC
>JAOCPT020489321.1:0-12586 GCA_026546935.2 Palythoa grandiflora
ACCAATTTGAATTTCAAACCTGAAGAAGGCTAGTTTGGCTAGCCGAAATATAGTATCTTTGCTAAATTTTATACGTCATGTTGACTTTTTATTCAATATATTTTAGTTTTTCTACTATCGTTAACCAGAGTTTTCACTCCGACGTAAGTGGTTTTCATTATTGTGTGGTTATTAATAATTTTCTGTAAAAACTAGACACACAAAAAAAAAAGATCCGACCCCGAATCCTATACTCGTTGCCTACCGGCACGTGTAATAATTGCCAATTGCGAAGCTAATCCGGCAATGGGCGGCCAGGGCTCGTGCGGAGATGGTAGAAAAAAAAAGAAAGCCAAAACATTCAAAAAAGCGCCAGCGCGGTCCAATCCAATTGGGGAACTAGGTACTAGTTTTTAACTAGTTGCTAATAGCAACGGACATCAAGAAAGGTGAAACAAAATGGCGACGTTCGTCTCCTTGATGGAGTCTCGACACGACATCGTGAATGATTTGTTTAGGAAACGAAGGTAAGACCCCACTTTGGTGCTTAATTATTACTTTAAAAGCTCATGAAAAAGGGGTGATTTAGTTTTTAGGAATACATAGCAGTTATTATGAGATCTGGTGACCAAATCCTAGTGTCAACTCGAGGTTGATAAATAAATTGTCATCGCTGTGAGCTTAAAGAAAGCTGACGGGTTAAGCGTTAGCCCATCGTCAAATAAAATTAGGTTCATATAAGAGAGTTAAACAAACTTTATAAAAACAGCATCACATAAAAGAAACTTCACATTTCTACAAAGCCGAGGCCCTGATTGTATGGAACGGGTGAACCCAAAACACAACCTGATATTTTATGTAATCGGGAACCAAATTTTAAAGTTTAAATTTTCCAGTGAACGTAAAACTTGTGTGATATTAGGATATTGTGTAAATCATACTCCCCAAGAGCATAGTTTTTGAGCGTAGAGGGGGCCTTTTCTACACTCGATTAAAGTGTAGAGTATCATTGCCCCCTCAAATATAATATACACAAACCTAACTGGCAAAAATTGTATTTTTTCAATTAAAGTTTGTATAGTGCGAGTTTTAATACAGTATATACTTCGCAACTTGGGATTTTTCAAGGGGCTTCCACAGGTGGGTTTTCCCCGTCGTTCAAATCTGACTTGAGTTTCTGGAGTTATTCAAATTAGTAGATCAGCTTATATTATTAACCAATTGCTGCATAAATTAATTTTTCTTGGTCAAAACTGTAGAGATGCTGAGGATGAAAGAAGAAAAGAAGTCTGTTCTGCTGTAAAAATTCAGAGCTGGTTCAGAGGCACAAAAGTTAGAGTATATTTGAAGTTAGTACAAATCATGGTGAATTATTAAACTTGTATTATCAATTTTACAAAAATTATATTTTTCTTAAACTGTAACTGCCGTCTCTAACTCTACTTTTATTTCTTACTTCTCTTCTTTCCAAATTGTTCCCCATTTCACAATGACTTATAAAGCATTGCAGTTATTGACATTAACAATTTTCACTCATTTTCTGAATCTAACTGCAACTTGTGACATTTGTATTATCCTAATTTATCTAATTCCTGTCTTGATTAGCTTTTGATATCCGCATGTATAACTGTATATACCTTTGTATTTAAACTCAATAAGGATATGAATGTACATGTATGTGGAAGTTGAAAAATGAAATGTGCCGTAGATGGAGGGCATGAGAAATACTAAAAGCCTAAGCTTTCTAGGTGGTTCTGGGGACAAAAAATAAGATTGCAGTGCAGTGAATTAGTTCATTTGTTTTGTAAAATCATGGGCAAAAAGAAATTGCCATAATTTTCCAAATTTCTGAAAAGCTGCCAATGCTAATGTTGTGTGGCACCTTAACTGGAAACCCATGTTAATGGCCTCCTAACTGAGTGCTGTATTTTTATTTTAGATTTTTAAATCACTGTGCAACAACAATACAGAGACATTTCAGAGGCCACAAGGGAAGGGCCATTCACAGGCAGATTGTCAAGGTATAATTAGTTTATTAAGTAAACATAGAATTTTCACTTTGATGATAATTTGGTGTATTAATTATGTAGGTAATCATCAAGTTCCCATTTTTTAAATTTTCCCAGGGCTTGTTACATCAATGCGGAGTAACAAATACATTATTTATTAATAGTAATTCCTGGAAAGTCATTGTTGGTGATAACATTGACAATCTACTAGCATTAAACTTCCAGGGCACAAATATTGATTTCATTTTATGCTTTAAAAAATATGATATCATAGTTGTAAAATAGCCTGGTAATTGGATTGCAGGAAAAACTGGAGCAGATGAGAAAAGAATATTACAATGCACAAGCTACAAAGGTGAGGTCACCAACATTGTTACCTAGTAATTATATATGCATGAAATATATCTCAGTTTTCAAGCTTCATACCCTTGTTCAGCCATTTTAGATTGTTTACTTATAATCAACAGAACCTAGCGAGTATTTTACAATTAAACCATTATTTTAGTTGAAGAAGCTCTTGTGTGGTTTTGTATTTATAGTTATTGGTAGGGGGTGAGGCTGTGAGTTGGGTTGACTGTTCCCCAAGATTAACTGAAGCTGTGTGAAATATATATGGTTATATCCCCATTGTCATAGTTTCCGGGAATGCCTCTGGCAGCCCGTAGGATGAGGATGATAAAAATGTGGTTAATTAAACATTTGTTAATACTAAAAATATTTTAAAAAATACATATTAATTAAAATTTTGTTGACATTGCTTTGACACAGATACAAAAACTTTGGAGAGGTAAGAACTTTCAGAGATTTTCTAGAACAATATTAATAATTGATAATATTAATTATTAATATTAGAAAACAATATTTTTATTTTATTGCAATGCCATCAGGTTTTGAGTTATAAAAATATTTAAATGCATTGATATCCTTTTTGGTATTCTTTTGTTTTAGGGTTTTATACAAGAAAATTTATTCACAACTTCTTTAGTCGCAAGAGATACCTTGAAGGGCTTGTTGCTAAAAATAATGTTGTCAGGTAATATATATAATTTTCAGTGAAACTTGTTAAAGATAACTTGAATATCTCAGTTATCACCTACCAAAGCCTGTGAAACAGATTTTTTCTGCATCTGCAAGTGCTTTGTATTTGCTTACTTTTCAAAACAGTTTATAATAAATAATTTATAAAGTTTATTAAATATGTGATAATTATTTTTTTCTGTAAATAATTGTTTTTTATTGTTATGCCGCAGACAACATTTGAAAGAAATTGCTTTACGAAGTGCTGATGAAAATGAAAAGCAAAGACTACAGACGGCCAGGGTGAGATATGAATTAACAGACGCATTATCTGCACATGCAGATTATAAAATTATTGTCACACTTAAGTTTTGATTACATAAATTACAGGTTATTGAAATGGCAACTGAAGATTGGGCAAGGTTAAAACTAAAATAAGAACTTAAATGCTGCTGTATTGACAATAGCTAAATAAATCTGAATCATAAATATCGTTAGAATCACATACAGTAACTGTTTATAGAAATATGTTTACTTTTCCATTATAATTTTAACTATACACTTGAGAAAGGGAGCAGTGCACACTGCCAAAAATTTGTGAAACAATGTCAAGGAACATGTCAGCTTTCATATATGTCATATTTTTAAAATGTCTTCCACTGATCACCCAAGTTATTAAAATGATTCATTTATGTTTTAAAATTTCACAAAAAACCACCAAAACTTAAGTAACAGAATTATATGGACATGACTTAATTTCTTCAAGATTAATATGCATGCATTAGCTTTTGCACTGTAAACAATATGATTTTTTGTGATATTATGTTGCTTGTCTGAACCCCTTTTTTAAAAATATACATTACATATTTAATGTCTGGTCTCCTAACAGACTGCTAAAGAACAAGAAGCAAGAAAAACACACTACTTACTAAGCACCCACCAAATACCTGGTGTTTATAACTCACCCTTCAGGCCACAGCTATCAGAGAAGGAAACTGAGTTGAGAAGAGTCAGACCCCGGAGTCATAACAAAAGGAAAACCTACCAACAGAGTTATCACACAGTAAATATACTTGATCTGCAACATACCAGAGGCACAGCTAAGAATACTGCGGAGTCAAAATATCAGCCTTTGCCACCAATTAGTAATAAAATACAGGTAAAAATACCAAAGATGAGTCCTTTTTTCAATAAATTAATTGCACCCCAAATTATGAAGGAAAAAGGAAATTTTGGTTGACACTAGGGCTGGGTTTGTGGTGATGTTCTGTTCATAATTAATTATGCTTTATTCATTATGTACAAATTAATTTATCTGAGAGACAAGAGTATCTAGAGGAGAGTATCTAGGAAAGTATCTAGAGGAGAGTATCTAGGAGAGTATCTAGGAGAGTATCTAGAGGAGAGTATCTAGGGGAAAATATCTAGAGGAGAGTATCTAGGAGAGTATCTAGAGGAGAGTATCTAGACAAGAGTATCTAGACAAGAGTATCTAGACAAGAGTATCTAGAGGAGAGTATTTATGGGAAAATATCTAGAGGAGAGTATCTAGGGAAGAGTATCTAGAGGAGAGTATCTAGGAGAGTATCTAGGGGAGAATATCTAGAGGAGAGTATCTAGAGGAGAGTATCTAGTGGAGAGTATCTAGAGGAGAGTATATAGAGGAGAGTATCAAGAGGAGAGTATCTAGAGGAGAGTATCTAGAGGAGAGTATCTAGACAAGAGTATCTAGAGGAGAGTATTAGAGGAGAGTATCTAGTGGAGAGTATTTAGAGGAGAGTATCTAGAGGAGAGTATCTAGATGACAGTATCCAGACGAGAGTATCTAGACAAGAGTATCTAGACGAGAGTATCTAGAGGAAAAACCTTCAAAGTCATACTGAGATGATAAATCTCAGTCCATGCACAGAACAATCATGTTAATTATACATTGATGGCCATGGGAGGAGTTTGCCAGCTAATCACTTCTACATTCCAGAACCTGATAAGTTAAGTTGTTTATATAATATAATATTTATGATATAATGCAATATAATACATTACAGTGTAATGTAATATATCATTTTGTTATTCACAGTGGTGGAGGGGCAGAGGGTACTGACAGTGCCCTTTCCGAATTGGAGCCATTTTTTTTATCAAATCCTTGAGTGACATTTCTTGAATATAACATTTAATTTCCTTTTACAAACACTATTAATGAATGCCATTTAAGAGAGCAATGTCTCTTAAACTTCCCCTGTATAAGAAGCCCCAACCTTTGGTGCTTAAATTTTCTCTCACTCAGCATGGTTCTTGCCCCCTTTCAAATTTTTGGATCCCCCTAATAATTTTCAATAACATTCAGTGTTTCAAGAGTAGCTCATGTGATAGTGAAATTATTTTTAAAAATCAATTTACTTCATCAAAATTAATGTTAAAAGTAAGAACAATTATTTTATAACTGTTCACTGTATGTGATGAACATTTAAACAGGGTCCATTCAGATCAGCAGATGAGGTCACAAGGCAGCGGCACAAGCCTATAAACCCTACACTGCGTGTTGCAACTTCTTACACATCTGCTGAGGAAGCAAGGTGAAGATTAAACTAGTCACTGCATTAATTTGACAATGTTTTTTTATTAGTTATAGTTAGTGATTATGTTTCTGTCACTTACCGTATAAGTTTACACTTTGTATAAGTTAAACTCCATTTTTGGGTCCAAAGTCAATGCTTTTTTAAAAGTTTGTTTTTGTATTTTTACCTGTGTATAAGTTGAGGTAAGTTTTTAAGCTGATTTTCATATCACAAAACCTCAACTTATACACAAGCAAATATGGTATTCTTGAAATAATTTATTTTCAGTGTTAAAATATAATTATATCAGCGCTATTATTAATACTTCTTCTTTGAAGATTCTTTTTGCAAAAAATGCAAAACATTGCTCAGGTTGTTTTTATCAATTAATTGTTTATTAAACATTTAATGACCATGATAACGTAATGACTGATGCTAGTCCTAAACTGCAATTATGATTCATACATGAAACTGATGTAATTTTAAAAAATATTTATCATTATGTCCCTAATTAGGGCTGAGGTGAAAGCACAGGAGTGGGTAACTCGGTTAATTGATGACAAGTGAGTTTGTTTCTGTTGTAATAAGGTTATTAATGAGTAAATATTTTTTTCTCAGATGTTTTAATGCAAAAAAATTTAATGAGGGCAAGTAAAGCTTGACATCTGTTTTGGACATTTTGATTGGTTGTATTGCCCCGCTATAATTAGCAATTTTAAAAATGTCTTTGGAGACATTAGAGTTCATGTAAAAAATTAATTGATACTAGATCTAATAAAAAAATGTGGTTGATAAATGTATATATACTCTCATAATACACATAAAAAAATTTCTCGATTCTGATTGGCTAAGAGCAGTGCTGTTTTAAGGAAACACAGTGCAGAAAAAAGAAAATATAAAAGTGCAGTAATTGTAAGAACCAATCAAATCTCTTGATTACAATTACAACTATGACTAGGACTACATTAATGATTATGACTACGATTACGACTACTATCACAATTACAAGTACAATTATGCTGACGACCACGAGTACGTCACTGTGGCTACGATTATGACTATGACTACTACAAAAATTTTTCATTGATATTTGGAATAATGGAAATCATATGATTTCTTTGTGCAATTTCGAATAAATTTGAACTCATGGGTTTTTGAAAAGCTCAAATAGCATGACGCAGTTGTTCAAACTTTTTCCAAATTGCACGTGAAATCATATGATTTCCTATTCAAATAAGCCCTGCAGCACTTAATATTTCATTTTCAGACTTTTTGATGTGGCTCTTACTTGGGATCGGCACTTAATCAGGGGTGACACTTATTTGAAAATCAGTGCAGTTTTGAAGTGAAAATAAATGAACACAATTTATAGTGCACATTATGTTACATTTTCTTTCATCACTCAAGTTAGCAAAAGTCACAATGATTTGAAAACTTATTGATCTACTTCTTGAAAAGCAAATCTAGACTGTGTGTAAAACATCTGTCTTCATATTGTAACCCTAATAATTAACCTAAAAATGATGTGTCTGAAATCAACAAGCCCTATGTTTTTTACAGCTGCCTAGTCACTACTTTTATTATAAATTGTAATAATTCGTGTAGAGATGTATGTAAAAAGTGGAAAATAAAACTTGTATTGCATTTATTGTATAGTATCAAGTATAATTTTTTTATTAGTTTGACTGTTTCTTTACTGACAGTACATTGATCATCAAAAAACCAATAATAATAATAATAATAATAATAATAATAATAATAATAATGCATTCACTTTCAGATTTCTACCTTTTACACAAAGAAGTCACCCATATGAGCCATTGCTGCACACTACTTCAGCTTTTGGAAGGTATAATTAAAACTTTATAATATTACAGTATTATGAGACTATTTTAATTTATATCCTTTAGTCACCTCACCCCAGATATTGGTCGTCTCACCCCAGGTCTTGGTCTAGCTGTGATCTCACCCCAAATAAAAAAAATATGTTTATAATTTAAAATGTTGTTATAAATAATTTATTGCAAATATTTTAAGTTTTTCCCATGAAGGAAGGAAGGAAGAAAGAACTTTATTGCAACAAACTAGTTGTAAACTTGTTTTTATTGGTGATGTGCAAGTCACTGGCTACCATTCAATATGTTCATTCAGTACGTTCCTATTTCCCATCTCCTAAATCCTTAAAAGTGGCGTGGTTGTAACTTCGTAGCTTGTATTATATAAATCAAAAATTATTTGTTCCATAGCTGAATGGGACATACAATCTGATTGTCTTATCTGCATCAAAAATAATGATGTTCGATACAGGGTTGCTACGGTCCTTGAAAATCCTGGAAAGTACTGGAATTGGGGAAATAAAATTCCAGGCCCTGGAAAGTCCTTGAATTTGGACCATGGTCCTTGAAAATCCTGGAATGGGCAAAAAATTTCTTTCTTAATTTCCAAAAATAATAAAAATAAGCCGTTTGTTAAAATATTTTTGATGTAACAACGTTCTAAAACGAAAACCATAACTCCTGGAGGCTTGAACTTTGTCCAGAAACAAATCTTCTGAAGCTTTTTAATATAGTATGTATATTGTTGAACTGATTTTTGAAAAAAATGCGTAAAGCATTCAAAAGTTATTTGATAGAGAAGGTCCTGGATTTGCTTGAAAATATCCTGGAAAGTCCTGGAAAAGTTCTTGAATTTCACATCCAGTAAATAGTGGCAACCCTGTATTCAGTACATGAAATTTAAACGGAATTATTAATACACTGTTTAAGTTTTGCTTTAACCCTTTCAGTTCTAGACAATTCATCAACATCTAGATTCTCCTAATACACAACTTAAACAAAGTAATATAACTGGTAGTAAGAAAAAAGTAATTAATCAAGTGGAATAAGCTGGAATAAACTACTACTCGATTTCAAGGCTCTTCATGGATAGGCTGCCATCTACATAAGTGAACTGTTTAAATCATATAATCCTGTCCTGTTCTCTCCAATTAAGTACTCTCAATTACTTGTCTGTTCCTAAAACACCTCCATCTATGGTGATCAATCTTTTGCTACTACTACAAACTTTGGAATTGCCTTCCATGCTATTTTAGATTATTGTATTTACTTGTGTATAATTATGTCGATACCATGTATAAGTCGATACCATTTTTGGATCCAAAATTGATGCTTTTTAAACGTTTGTTATTTTAATTTTTACCCGTGTATAAGTTGAGGTCAGTTTTTTAAGTTATTTTCACATCTCAAAGCCTCCACGAGCAGATATGGTATATAGATAATTTAAACACTTTTAAATCAAACCTGAAGACTTTTCTTTTCAGTGCTTATTTTAATTTAAAGTAAAACTTTCCCATTAGTTTTATTATGTTGTTTATTTTATTATTAACACTTATTCTCCTAAAAGTGATTTCATATCAATTAAAAATGTTCGAACTTTTGAACCAGTGCTTGAAATCCTATAAAGTGACCATTCATTTTCTTTGTCCTCACGAGTATAGTCAGAAAATGTCCATTGCTTTAGAAAATTCTGAAATTTTCAATTTTGATAAAATTTTGTGACTTTGACTTTTAAGAACGTAGTGGGAAGCTGAATTGCATAAATTATCACCTAAAAGCAATGTTTTTCTATTGTTACCTTAAAGTTACTCTCAAATCAAAAAATGATGTTACTGGACCTCAAATGTATGGTATTATGATCTGCCGTATTGCAATCCTCAAGGCATTATTTGCCTCAGATTGCTCTTGGCAATTTTTATTAACTTTTGTTTTGTTTTTTTGTTTTTAGTTATAGCAATTTATGATTACCAAGCCCAGAGAGATGATGAGCTGACATTTGCTGAGGGAGCAATCATTTTTGTAGTTAAAAAGAATGATGACGGTTGGTACGAGGGGATTATGGGATCAGAGACTGGCTTGTTTCCTGGAAATTATGTGGAAGTATGCTCATAACCAACAAAGAGGAATTTTTAAATCTCTATTAAACATAATAGAAAAGAATGAGTAAAAAAAATAGGTAATTAATTTTTTTTGTATCAGAAACAAAATATTTAGTGACCAAAATCAAATATTGTTTTTTCGACCAGCTTGAAAATTCTGAACATCAGTTAGCAGTGGCTCTCAGATTGTTAGTTTTACAATTCAACCTTTAATTGGAATTAAAGGAAGTGGAGAGCAATTTAGATTTCTTACATAAAAAAAATTAAAAGATATTACAATCATAAAAGGATGGTCATTCTGTGTGATTTGGTCAATATTATTTTCTACCATACTTTGTAATATTTTGCTAAACTTCCAATGATGGCTAAGGGTTTGGGGAACACACAAACACAGTGACATGGAAGCTAACATGTTGAGTTTTCATAATAGACCAGTTGGAGCAGATTCTGCCCTTAAGGAGTGTTTTTATGGATAATTTTGTAAGGGTTAAGACTTTAAGACTAAAACTTCATGACTGTTTCGAAACCTATGTGAGTAATCTTTTGATGTGAATTTCAAAAAAAGGAAAAGTGCCATGTTGCCATGGCAATCATTAATTCAAATGTGACTTTTGAAAAATTTGTTAGTTTTTAAGTTGATCATTTTTGTGTACACTTTATGTTTGGTTTGAAACACCAAAAAGCATTCTTATAACCTTTTGCGGGTAAATATAACCAATATTATCAGTTAACATGTAAATTTGTTGTCATAGTACTGTAATGGAACTTTATCACGATTCCGCCATCTTGCACTAAAATCGAGGCTGGACTAGCAAAACAGAGAAAAGATGACGTCACGTGGGAATGTTGAGTCTTCTTGGTGGAAGTGGTTGAAATATCTATCAAATATTGGTCTGGAATTTGCGAACCAATGAGCAAATGAGGAAGCTAAAGTTTCGCTAAAGGCTTGGTTTGCCCGTCCAGCCTCGTTTTCAATCCAAGATGGCGGAAGTGTTGAGTTTGGTTTGCCCATCCAGCCTTGTTTTCAATCCAAGATGGCGGAAGTGTGACAAAGATCCATACTGAAACCACCTGAAAAAACAAAATATAACGTCATTGTGACGTAATAAGCTACTGCTGCAATATAGCACAAGAAAAATGTACAGCATGTACCAATTAGCAATTGACTTGAGTTTCATTGATTTCTTATCACTAATAAAAATGTTTTTGTGGGAGAGGGGTAGGGGCAAATTCTCCCCCCTCCTTTCCCCATCCATCCTTCCTCAAGGTTGTGATACCTCAAAAAAGCCCAGGCTGGATAGGGTTAAAGTTGCAGTGGCTGCTAATGCAGGTCACACGGACATTGGTTGCATGGAAAGGACTTAAGTCCCACGTAATCGAATGCAACATTGTTGGCCAACATGTTGTGTCTGTATTTATGGCATGTAAGCACTTGTTGGATGTTGTTACATATAGTTCGAAACTGGTAAAACTTTCGGCGCGACAATTCTTAACATTTCAATTGTTTTGTTACCGGCGAAACATAGCAGCGACATGTTGCACTCATTTGCATGGAACTCGCGACAATGTTGGCCTCGAGCACACGTCTGTTCGCGCTTATTGTCAGATAACTGTACCAGAATGCATCAGTGCACCAACAGTGTTGTCGTTTGCATGCACCATGCAACAGTTGCCAATATTACTCCCAGTATTGTTGGTCAAACAATGCTGGGACTTGTTGCATCTGTTTGCATAGGCCTCAATCAGCTCCTGGTAACTTCATCTGGCCTTGGAGATAATTCCAAGGAACTACGTGTCCTATTTATTGTCTCCCTCAGTACAATTGACACATACTAACTACATCTTGCACGGCGGTGTGGTTGGCGCAGTGATAAGATCTTTGTCTTCCAACCGCAAGGTCCTAGGTTCGTCTGTTGAACATTTGTGTGACCTTCTTTTCTGCCAAAGTTGACTCAGCTTTCCAACCTTCTGAGGTCCGTAAAATGAGTACCAGCTTCTGCTGGGGCTAACCTGCGATGGATTAATGTCCTGTCCAGAGGAAGTCAATGGCTCTCATCCGCTTAACACTACAGAAACCGGAGATAAGCACCGGCTCCAAATGGCTCGTAAAAAGATTTAGCTAACTACATCTTGCCTTGAAGATATTGCTAATAAGGGACTATGCCTCCTAGTATAGTTTATCGTCTCCTTTGGATCCTTTCATAAATGTAATGAAGTTTAGTTTCAAAAGTTTAAGGACTGATACGTAAGTGTTGGGGCTACAGGCTTCTTCAGGCCGAACTAGGAAAATTCATAATTTTGAAAATTGTTGAGAGGCCATGTAACTCAACTCACCATTTTAAACAAAACTTTTTGTTTTGGATAAAAATGGATTATTTTGTCTTTTCAGAACTTTATAGTTTCAAAATACTCTTGGAGCAATCTGTAAAGTAGAAATAGAAATGCTGACTGTTGGTGTTCTGTGTGAAGGACTGAAAAAAAAAGAACTGTGATAGGTCCGTAATTTTTGTACAGCAAATCTTTATGCTGTTTATTTAGATTCATCAGGTCTTTAGTTTAGGGTTGTTAGACAAATTGGAATTTAATAAATTAAGGAATTAAAAAGACGAATTTCTATCGTCTTTCATCACCGTTAGGAACCCAGATTTTAGGTCATTTTGATTTCCGAAACCGAGCTTGATCAGGATGTTACAATATTTACTTTGTTGTGCTTAAGGGAGCACTTCCCCCTCCATTTCAGTACATAATTATAAAATGTAAGAAGAATTTGGAGAAGAAAAATTTGAGTACAAATGCCAAACCGTCGCTCCAAACACATTGAAGGTGTAGTCTTGGTTAGGAGATGGTTTGGCGTCCGTCCAAAAAAAATTCCAACATAGCCAAAATCCATTAGAACTAAAATTTTCTCAAAAAAACATTTTTCCGTCTTTTCAACCTCATCGAAAAATCTGGAAATATTTACGAGTTCTCTTTTACCAATGTAGGTCCCTATGATGAGGAATTGGAAATTGCCAAGTACACGCTTTTTTTTATAAGAACAACTTTATAAGAACAACGAGGCTCAAATTTGCCAAAATTTAAGAACAATTTAA